>PVLC010026903.1:0-22312 GCA_004027655.1 Graphiurus murinus
AAAAAAAAAAAAAAAAAAAAAAAAAAAAATAGGGCTGGGAGTGTAGCTCGGAGGTAGAAGGCCCCTGGGTTCCATCCTGAGTACCGCAAGAAAAAAATAAACAACAATAAAAAGCTGATTGACGAAAGGGATTCTATTTGGAATGTTTACCTGCTCCAACCTTTCAATGAGTTCTGCAGGAGTTAGGACCACCTCCTCACTCTCCTCATCAAAGTCTTGGTCTGTGAGATGCAGTTCCTCTGTCATAGTCTCTGAAGCCAGGGATCTAATGAGAATAAAAGAACCAATAACTTGCAATGTTTTCCCCTCCTATTTGCAAGAATAGGCTACTAGGTATCTGGAGAAAGGAAAAGTTTACTAGTGTTGCGGGGCCCACTGGCAGCGGTTAGAGAACTCACAAGCTAATTTTTCAGTGTTTTGTCTCTTCCCTTAAGTTGTAGGTCGTAACAGTTTCTCAAGGGGGTCTCCTTTATAACCGCTTTCCCTACGACACCTTGAATTGAGCACCTATCACACTAAGTAGTAATTATCCGTCCTCTTCCCAAAAGTGGCCCAGTACCTCCGTGGCTGTGTTCATTTCACTTCAAATATGAATCCCACATCTGTTTAGTGCCTGGCACTTCTAAATAGCGAGGATGCAATTACCAGGGTAGCCTGTGCGCTCAGCACTGCTCAACTCACAGCCGGCACTTACAATTATTGGAGACTTAATCAGTGCCTAATTTCCAGAGCCACAAGGCACAGCGCCATTAGGCCAGCCAGTGACCCCAAGGTTTAAGAAGGAATGTGGTGAGGCGGAGGGAAGCCCCCGGGTCTCGGGGACACTGAGCACAGTGCGTTCCCTCCCCCAACACATTCTCAGGTCCCTCGCGCTCAGGGCTTGGGGACCCGGGAGGCACCCAGAGGAGCAGAAGGCCAGACGCGAAGGAGAGGGCGGGCAGCCGGGCCCCTCCCAGCCGCACCAGGAGGCGAAAAGGCCGCGGATCCCCTGGCCAGAGCACCCCACCCCGGGTCCCAGCCTACCCGACCCTCGCGCTCCCAGCTCCCGCGCTCTTCTCAGAAACTTTCCGCCCAGGTAGGACGTCACCGCGTACGGGAGGCGCTATCCAATCACGCCCGGGGGAAAGGAGACAGGCCTCCCTGGCTCCGCCCACAATCGGGGCGGGGCCTCGCGCGCCGCTGTCCTTGCTCCCGGCTACCTCTGGGCGAGCGGGAGGCTGGCGGCACGCCCAGGGGTGATCCGGAGGGGGCGCTGCGCTGGGACTCCTGGGTCTTTGCCAGGGTCTCAGCTACTGTCACTAGTAATAAAACCTTTAGGTTAGAGGTTTTTGCAGCGTGGCACCATCCGCCAGCAACAGTGTGCTCTGGGAACCTGTAGGAAACGCAGATTCTCAGGCCTCGCAGACCTGCAGGATCAGAAACTCTGGGTGTTCCCCTAGCATTTCCAGGTGATTCTGATCCAGGTGAGGTGTGAGAAGGTATCTCAGTTGTGTGACTCGACGTTGTTTTGACACGTAGGGGAGAAGCAGCTTTACATATAATGTATGTATTTGAAATGTATGAAAAATTCGTTTTGTCTTTTTGTGATGTCAGTGTTTCTCCTGATAGCACTCTAGAAAGTCTTAGACCTAGTTACTTCATCCCCTTACCCACTGTCCATTATAGACACAGCAAATAGAAACAGCCAAGATCGCTAGGCAAGGTCATACACAACTGTAATACGATCACTTGGAGGCTGAGACAGGAGAATCGCAGATATTCGGCCAGCCTCAGTAACTTAGTGAGGCCCTCAACAACTTAGCAAGACCTTGTTTCAAAATAAAAAATGAGATGTATAGCTTGGAGATAGAATGCCCCTGGGTTCAAATCCCCAGTACCCAATATTTAACTGGGTGTGGTGGCACACACCTGTAATCCTCATAGTTGGGAGGCTGAGACAGAAGGATTGCAGGTTCAAGACTAGCCTCAGCAACTTAGGGAGACCCTGTTTCAAAATGAAAAATAAAGAGGTCTGAGAGTATAGCTTGGAGGTATAATGCTCCTTGGTTTAATCCCTAGTACTACCACCAAAAAACAAACAAACAAACAAACAAAAACCCCTCAATACCTACTTGTGTGCCTGAGACACTGGAAAACTCAAGAGGCCAATGGCAGGCTTGGGCTTCTCTTACAAATATGAAAGATTTCTTTTTTTCTCAGATTCTAGCTCCTCTGGGGTGTGTGTGTGGGGGGGGACTATCCTACCATTTGCTTGATATACAATCTACAATGACTATGAATTTTCCTTTTTTGAAAAATGAAATCTAAACTGGGTGTTGTAGTGCAGTCTTAGTTACTTGGAAGGCTGAAGTGGGAGGATCATGTGAGCCAAGGAGTTCCAGACCAGACTAGGCAGCATAGTGAGATTCATCTAAAAAATAAAGTGAAATAAAATAAAAATGATTTTCTGGATAAGAGTCAAGCACAGGGAAACGATGCCTGTAATCCTACTACTAGGGAGACTGAGACAAGAGGATCACAGGTTTGAGGCTAGCTTCAGCAATTTAGCAAGGAAGGCCTTTAGCAATCTAGCGAGACTCTGTTTCAGAATAAACAACAAAAAGGTCTGGGGATGTAGGTCAGATAGAATGCCCCTGTGTTCAATCCCCAGTACTGGGCTGGGGTGTGTGTGTGGAGGGGACGGGACACATGATCTTTCCATAAAGAAATTTGTGACTGTGTGTGTGTGTGTGTGTGTGTGTGTGTGTGTGTGTGTGTGTTACTGGAGATTGAACCCAGGAACATTCTACTTCTGAATTACACCCCAAGCCCTATTTTATTTTTGAAACAGGGCTTCCATAAGTTGCTGAGGCTCATGTCTAACCTGCCATCCTCCTGTCTCAGCCTCCCAAGTACTGGAATTTGGGTGCACCACCACATCTGGCTCATGGGTATCTTTGATAAAAAGCTCATATGTTCAAGTGCTGGGCAGGTCTTTATAGGTTTTAGTCCATATAACTCACTGGAGGGAGCTGTCCCTAGGTCTAAATAAAAACAAGTCTAGTTCAGTATTTCTTTTTTTTTTATTGTAATAATTCGTGCATTGTAAGCATACATCTTTGTTAGGTACAAGTTGATAATGACATATGTGCACACATTTCTCATTTTACCCCTTCTGCAATTCCCACCCTGCTCCCTTGCCCTCCCTCCTTCTCAAGTTCAGTTTAGTGAGTGGCCTTGATATAATTGTGTAAGTACATCATGCGCATTAGGGTGTCCCCCCCCCATCCATCCACTTCGGTTAAATCAACTTCTTTACTTATAGAGGATCTCTCATTTTTCATCTGGAGACCCTCTTATGCCCCATCTTCTCCCTAGCATCCACATATTAGGGAGAACATATGCTTTTTTACTCATTGTGACTAGCTAATCTCACTTAACATGATATTTTCCAGTTGCATCAATTTCCCTGCAAGTAACATGATTTTTTTCTTCTTTATAGCTGAGTAAAATTCCATTGTGTACATATCCCATAGTTTTGTAATCCATTCATCTGTCGATGGACACCTTGGCTGCTTCCATAGTTTGGCTATTGTGAATTGTACAGCTATAAACACAGATACATATGTGTCGGTCTGATAGTTTGGTTTCCATTCTTTTGGGTAGATACCCAGAAGTGGTATTGCTGGATCATATGGTAGGATCATTCCCATTCGTCTGAGGATCCTCCATACTGTTTTCCAAAGTGGTTGCACTAATTTGCAATCCCACCAGCAATGTATTAGGGTTCCCACTTCTCCACACCCTCGCCAGCATTTGTTGTTGTCCGTCCAGTTCAGTATTTCTAAATGCTTACAGTATTTCTAATGCACATACATGTGCACATGCATATTCTCTCGCTCTCTCTCTCTCTGTTTATATGTATTTATTAATAAGAAGAGGTTTGAATACAATCAAAGGAAGGTGCTTATTGTGCGTTGGATCTGGAATGTGCCCAAATGCTCGTATGTTGAAGGCTTGGTCCCCAGTGCTCAGAGGCGGGCTTTGGGGGAGTGATTGGATCTTGAGAGCTCTGACCTCATCAATGGTTTAACTCACTGATGGATTCAAAGCTGAATGGACTACTGGGAAGTGGTGGAAACTGGAGGAGGTGGGACTTAGTTGAAGGGAGTGGGTCCTTGCAGGTGTTCCCATGGGCACTATATCATGTCCCCAATCTGTCTGTCTGTCTCTCTCTCCTCTTCCCAGCTCCCATGAGGTGAGCAGCTGTGTTCCACCACTGGATCCCCACCATGAGACTCTGCCTAATGTGACAGGACCAAGTGATCATGGATTGAAACCTTGGAACTGTGAGCCTAAACAAACCTTTTCTCCCTTAAGTTGATTTATCAGGTATTTTGTCATAGTGATGAAATGCTGACTAACACTACTAAAAATTATCCTTGCTCAGGAACGTGTCTGTATCAAACCCAGTACTTTGGAGGTAGAGACAGGAGGATCACAAGTGTGAGGCCAGTCTTAGAAACTTAGCCAAACTCTCAGCAACTTACCCAGACCCTATTTAAAATAAATAAATAAATAAAATAATAAAAGGGCTAGGGTATATCTGGGAGGTAGAATGCATATGGGTTCAATTCCCAGTACCAAAAAAAAAGTGTCTTATATAAAAATTTCATTTATTATCTTTAATTTTAACATCTTTCCTTTTTTGTGTGAATGTAGCATACACACAGGCACCATTTTGAGAACTAAAGTATAGAAATGAGCCATTCCACTTTAGTCTAAAGGTTATTGAAAAACATTTTTCCTATGGGATAACCCTTAAAACACAATTCAGATTCATCTGTTTATAGGTGATAGTTTTCTTAAGCTGACAAAATATAATAAGATTGATTTAAAATATTTCTGAAGTACTATACAAGGATGAATTGTATTGCAATTGTTATTATTGTTTCATTTCAACATATAGCACCAATAAATTATGTATTTCTGGAAAGGTTAATATGTGAAATTATAAGTATTAAGAAGCATGGAGCTGGGTGTGGTGGTGCACACTTGTAATTCCAGTATTTGGAAGGTTAGTACAGGAGGATTGAAGGTTTGAGGCCAGCCTCAGCAACATAGACCCTGTCTCAAAATAAAAAATTGTCTCAAAATAAAAAATAGAAAGGAGAGCCGGGTGTGGTGGTGCATGCTTGTAATCCCAGCATTTGGGAGGCTGAGACTGGAGGATCCAGGTTCGCGGCCGGCCTCAGCTACCTAGTGAGGCACTCCGCAACTTAGTGAGACCCTGTTTCAAAATAAAGAATAAAAAATAGGGCTGGGGGTATAGCTCAGAGGTAGAATGCCCCTGAGTTCAATCCCCAGTACTGCAAATAAATAAATAAATAAAAAATAAAAATAAATAAATAAAAAATAGAAAGGGCTAGGAGTATAGCTCAGAGGTAGAATGACCCTGGGTTCAGTCCCCAGTTATACACACACACACACACACACATATACACATACACACACATACAAAACATGGTTAATGGATGAAAAATTGTGAAATTTTAAATCTATGACATCCTAGCCGGGCGTGGTGGGTGGCACATGCTTGTAATCCCAGCATTTGGGAGGCTGAGACAGGAGGATCCGGGTTCGCGGCCAACCTCAGCTACCTAGTGAGGCACTCCAAAACTTAGTGAGGCCCTGTTTCAAAATAAAAAATAAAAAATAGGGCTGTGGGTATAGCTCAGAGGTAGAATGCCCTTGAGTTCAATCCCCAGTACCGAAAAAAAAAAAAAAAAAAAAAATCTATGACATCTTAAAAACTTCCAGTGTTATGCCTACGTTTCTTCATTAGAACACTTTGTACAGGCCAGGGCTGTAGCTTAGGGTAAAGCACACGTGCTATTTTACTATCCAATTAGTTTAGAAACAACAGATAAGAAAGTAATAGAATTTATTAGATTCTTCAGTTATTTTTAGTTCAGTTATGAAAAAACTTTCAACTGAAATCTGTTCATGAAGTTGTGTTACTATTGGTGTTTTTCAAAATGAGAATGTAAAACTTTGAGCTATTTGGCCTATTACAGCAAATCTTGATGTGAATAGCTATCCTCCTAGGACTTGCTAAATTGTTAGAATCCAGAAGATTTGGATGTGACCCATGGAGCTCTGAGAAGGTAAACTTACTTTGGACTTTCCTCTGTGGAGCAGTGAGGTGTGTGTGTGTGTGTGTGTGTGTGTGTGTGTGTGTGTGTGTGTGTGTGTCTGGTATTGGGGATGAATACAGAGGCATTCTACCTCGGAGCTACACGCCTAGTCCTTCAAATCCTTTGTTTTAAAACAGGGTCTCTGTAGGTTGCTGAGCGGCTCCTTGCTGAGGCTGGTTTTGAACCTGTGATCCTCCTGTCTCACCCTCCCAAGTACAGGCATACATCACGACATGTGTTTACTTTATGTGAGAAATTCAGCTTGACCTGGAACTTTATTTACATGAGGATATATGCTGCTTCTAGGTTGGAAGTTAATTTATTTATTTTAGAGGTCTACTCACATACTTATACGCAGAAAAAAAGCCCTTTCTCTCTGTCATGCCCTCCTCCCTCCCACCTGCCAGTGAAACTGAGGATTCAACTCAGGAGTGTTCTACCTCTGAGCTACAACCCCAGTCTTTTTTATTTATTTTTTGTACTACTGGTTATAGAGCCCGGGGGCATTCTACCTCTAAGCTACACTCTCAGCCCTTTTTACTGTTTATTTTGAAACAAGGTCTTACTGTGTTGTTGAGAATCTTGCTACATTGCTGAGGCTGACCTTGAACTTACCATCCTCTTGCCCTAGCTTCCCAAGTATTGTGATTTTAAGCTTTTTTTTTTGTATAATTAGAACTAGCTGAGCTCAGAGGCTAGTGCCTGTTTATGACTACTGAGACTGAGGCAAACCAGCCCAAGGCTTAGAGGAGACTGAAACTGGAGACCTAAGTGTCATCCCAAGGAACGGTGGCTACCAAGTGAACAAAACCCATGATGACTCTGTAGATGTTAACTGGTCTGCATATATAGGATGTGGTAATTTACACTGACAAATACAAGTTGTTATTTCTGCCATACATTTTCTAGGCAACTGAAAAATAATTGAAAAGAAAATGCCACATATTACAAATGTTGGGGCTAGGGATGTGGTTCAGTAGTAGAAAGCTTGCATGCACAAGGCCTTGGGTTCCATCCCCAGCAACACACACACACACACACACACACACACACACACACACACACTAAAAAACAAAACAAGCCAGGCATGGTGAAGCATGCTTGTAATCCCAGTACTTGGGAGGCTGAGACAGGAGGATCGCACGTTCCAGGACAGCTTCAGCAAGTAGTGAACTCTCATCAACCTAGTGAGACCCTATTTCAAAATAAAAATAAAATAGGAAATAGGGCTGGGGGTGTAGCTTGGAGGTAGAATGCCCCCAGGTTCAATCCTCAATAACACATACACACACACACACACACACACACACACACACCCTTACAAATTCAGTATAAATCCCTGTGTTTCTCTAACCCCATCACACTTCCTCCCTTTCTAGAGGTAATCACTATCCCCAACTTGGTGATTATTATTCCCAGGAAGTTTTTTTTTTTTTTCTTGGTGGCACTGAGGATTGAACCCAGAGGGATTCTATCTCTGAGCTACACCTCTAACCCTTTTAACTTTTTTTGGTACTGGAGATTGAACCCATGGATATTCTACCTATTAGCCACACCCTAGCCCTTTTTATTTGTTTTGAAACAGGGTCTCACCAAGTTGCTGAGGGTTTTGCTAAGTTGCTGAGGCCATCTTCAAACCTTGTAGTTACCTATCTCAGCCTCCCAAGTACTGGAATTACAGGTATGTGCCACCACATCTATCTTAAAGTTATTTAATTTTATTCTTTGCGTGGTGCTGGGGATGTACCCAGGAGTGTTCCTGAGCTACACCCCCAACCCTGTTTTATTTATTTTTTTTTTGTGGTACTGGAGATTGAACCCAGGGGCATTCTACCTCCAAGCTACACCCCCAGCCCTATTTTTTACTCTTTATTTTGAAACAGGGTCCCACTAAGTTGCGGAGGGCCTCACTAAGCAGCTGAGGCTGGCCTTGAACCCAGATCCTACAGCCTTAGCCTCCCAAGTACTGGGATTACAAGCATGCGCCACCTCGCACGGCCTGTTTTATTCTTTATTTTTTTGGTACTGGGGATTGAACTCAGGGGCATTCTACCTCTGAGCTATACCCCCAGCCCTATTTTTTATTCTTTATTTTGAAACTGAGTCTCACTAAGTTGCGGAGTGCCTCACTAGGTAGCTGAGGCTGGCCGCGAACTGGGATCCTCCAGTCTCAGCCTCCCAAATGCTGGGATTACAAGCGTGCACCACCACGCCCGGCCTGTTTTATTTTTTGAAACAGCATCTTACTGAGTTGTAGAGGACCTCACTAAATTTCTGAGACTGTTCCTGAATCTGTGATCTTCCTATCTCAGCCTCCCAAGTATTGAGATTGCAAGCCTGCACCACCACACCCAGCTAATTTTTTATTTTGAAACATGGCCTTGCTAAATTGCTTAGGGTCTGGCTAAGTTGTCGAGGCTGGCCTTGGACCTGTGATCTTCCTGTTTCAGGCATAGGATTACACACCTGCTCCAGGAATGTTTTTATCTTACCACGTAGGTATGTGTCTCAATAACATAGTAATAAGGGGTGTATGTATATGTATGTGTATGAATATGTATATACTCATTTATATCAACTAGCATAGCTCATGATATATAATCATAAATAAACTTTATTTTATTTATTTTTTCCAGGGCCTGGAATACTAAGCAAGTACTCTACAACTGAGCTACAGCCCCAGGGCCCCTATTTTTGTCCTTTTGCATTTATTGGTTGGGGAAGTTTTTCCTCTGCTCCAGGATGGAAAGATTACTGTTGTTATTCTTTGGTTAAAAAAAAAAAAAAAAGTTCATTGCTGGGCATGGTGGCACATGCTTGTAATCCCAGTACTTGGGAGGCTGAGACAGGAGGATCACAGGTTCGAGATCGGCCTCCGCAATTTAGTGAGGCCCTCTGCAACTTAGACCACGTATCAAAACAAAAAATAAGATAGGGTTGGGGATGTAGTTTGGAGATAGAACACCCCTGAGTTCAATCCTCAGTGCCACAATAAATAAATAAAAAAGTTCATGATCTCCTTCAATACCAGAAGTCTCACCTGATTCAGTAATTAAAATGTTCAGTGTTATGTAATAATCCAAAACTCCTCCTGGGGAATGGTGCTACTGGAGGGCTTAGCCCTGGCCTCCATTGGCCGATTGGACACTCAGCAGTGGCAGTAGCCAGATAGCCATAACGAAGAAATCCACTTTGTTGAGTTGTTTCTTCTCGCTGCCAGGACCATTTTACATGGTTTTCCAAAGCCAGGACCAGTGGGCTGGGAGGAGGCTGACAGACCCTGGAAGGACTTTGCACTTCCCAGTGAGAACCTCTCTGTAGCAGGTGCTATCTCGTGGACATTTACATGGTGTGAGTCTCTTCACACAGTGTGCCTGTTCCTCCAGGTCCGCCCACAGAGGATTCCTCTTGTCCTCACCAGCAGCTGTCCAACTAGGCCTCCTGCTGCGGCTGCCCTCCGGCTGAACCCTATGGGAAGCCACAGGGCAGGGTAGTCAGGTGAATGCAGTCCACACAAATCAGTGTTCCAGAACACTAGGAGAACTGAGAAAGGACCTAGGGGTAAAGGAGATGATCCAGGCCACCATACACGCAGATGTCTGCATCTGGTTTTTTTTTTTTTTTTTTTTTTTTTTTTTTACTGGAGGTTGAACACAAAGGCATTCTACTTTCAACTATACCCCAGTTCTATTTTATATTTTTTTATTTGGAAACAGGGTCTCACTAGGTTGCTGAGAGACTAATTTGCTGAGGCTGTTTTCGAACCTGCGATCCTCCTGTCTCAGCCTCCCAAGATTATAGGTGTGCGCCACCATGCCCGGCAGGGGTCTGCATCTCTCTATCCTATTTTCTGAGTCCATCTTTGCACCAATGCTAGGCATCTCAATCACTCCGATTGTATAATGTCTTGCTAGTTGTAGGACATGTCTCCTTACCATTGCTAGACTCATGTCAGGTACCATAAAACCTTGTTGGAAGCAGGGTGAAGCATTGGGAGGCTGACAGGAGGATCACAGATTTGGGACCAGATCAGCAATTTATCAAGACCCTGTTTCAAAATAAAAAATAAGCCAAGAGTGGTAGCATGCACCTGTAATCCCATATCAGGAGGCTGAGATAGGAGGATTACAGGTTCAAGGCCAGCCTCAGCAATTTAGTGAGACCCTGTTTTAAAATAAAAAATAAAAAGGGCTGGGGTATAGCTCAAAGGTAGAATGGCCCTGGGTTCAATCCCCAGCACCAATAAATAAATCAATAAAATTACTGAGAAATGAGAGTACCACACTCATCCTCATAAAAATGACATCCATTCATTCATTCAGAGGCCAGAGCCCTCAGGCAAGAGGATGGCAAATTTTGAGGCCAGCCTAGGCAGCTTAGAAAGACCCCATATCTTAAACAACAAAAACCCTAAGCCCAGAAAATTGTTACCATCAACTTGTTTTGACAATGATGCTTAATTAAAAATCTTTGGTAGAGCCGGGTGTGGTGGCACACGCTTGTAATCCCAGCATTCGGGAGGCTGAAACCAGAGGATCCGGGTTCGAGGCCAGCCTCAGCTACCTAGTGAGGCACTCCGCAACTTAGTGAGACTCGGTTTCAAAATAAAGAATAAAAAATAGGGCTGGGGGTGTAGCTCGGAGGTAGAATCCTCTGAGTTCAACGCCCAGTACCACACACACACACAAAAAAAAAAAAAAAAAAAAAAAAAAAAATCTTTGGTAGTGCCTGATTTAGAAAATTATTTTTCACAAAAATGGAAGTTTAAAAATTAAAAAAAACATAGGTCAGGTGTGGTGGTGCATGCTTGTAATCCCAGTACTTGGGAAGCTGAGACAGGAGGATCCAGGTTCATGGCCAGTCTCAGCTACTTAGTGAGGCCCTCCGCAACTTAGTGAGACTCTGTTTCAAAATAAAGAATAAAAAGTAGGACTGGAGGTGTAGCTCAGAGGTAGAATGCTCTTGAGTTCAATCCCCAGTAACACCAAAAAAAAAGGTATTAAATAGTTCCTATAGGGCTTCTTGGTTTTAGGCAGAATTTCACATTTGCATATGAATGAGCTACTTTAGGATAGGAAAATTCACCTTTTTTTCCTTTTGTGGTACTAGGAACTGAACCCTGTAGCATTTTATCTCTGACCTAGACCTATTTTATTTTGAAACAGGGCCTTGCTAATGTTGCTGATTCTAGCCTTGAGCCTGGCAAAATTATTTGTGGTACGGGGGATTCTACCTCTGAGCTACACCTGACCTATTTTGCACTCCTTAAATATACTAGAAGTTAGGTAGTCCAGAACCTACCTACATTTTGGTATTCCTAATAATTCACAGCAAAGATGTTAATTAGGTGTTTGCTCTCCCCTGTGCATTTCCAATTTTGAATACTGGAGTATACTGGTTACATATATTATTTTGGTACTGGGGATGGAACCAAAGGGCATTCTACCTCAGAGCTATCTCTGGCCCTTTTTATTTTGAAACAAGGTCTCACTAAGTTGCAGAGGGCCTTGCTAAATTGCTGAGGCTGGTCTTGAACCTGTGATCCTCCTGTCTCAGACACCCAGGAACTGGGATTACAGGCATGCCCCACAACACCTGGCTGGTTGCATATATTATTCTTTTGCAGTACTGGGGATGGAACCCAGGAGCATTCTATCTCTGTGCTACACCCCAGCCCTATTTTTTTTTTTATTCTTTATTTTGAAACAGGGTCTCACTAAGTTATGGAAGACCTCACAAGTTGCTGAGACTGGCCGCAAACCTGCGATTCTCCTGTCTCAGCCTTCCAAGTACTGGGAATACAAGTGTGCGCCACCACGCCCAGATTCTGGTTACATTATTAACTGTTCACTTCATTGGATAGGAAAGAGAAGCTAAAAGTTTTATGTAGGAAAATAAGCTCACACACACAAAAAAAGTCAAAATATAGACTGTAAAATGTTATTCTCTATAAATTTACTTCATTTTAACTGTGACCTTTTCCTTAACAAAACATTCCAATCTATTTCTTTATATATATATTTATTCTTAGGGATCATTTCTTGATTTTTATCTGTACTACCATATCTGCTCTTAAAGCATGTAGTAAACAAGTTAAAGATGTGAACTACTACATAAACATAGGCTATTTGTTTAAAAATACTAATATATATACCTCACCAGTGACTCTAATAGTTTATCTGCCAGATTTAATGCCATATCATTTCACAATTTATCAAATCATATCAGTTTATCAAATCACACAAGGAGACAGTTTGTTTAAGAAAAGTTTTACTAATGTGTTAATGTTTCAGCAAAGTTATTGCAACGGGTTTAAAAGGCAGACAGACACACTATTACAGGCTATAAAGTAATAAAGGCATTTTATACAATTAAAATATTACACAGACCTATGGGATTTATCAAATAACTACTAGACCCGGAAAAGAAATTAAACCCGAAAGATTAAATCCAGTATTAGCACCTACAATATCTCCAAAAGTAAAACTTTTAACTGCTTCATTCTCTCCTAATACATTTCTTAACTTTCTTCCAAATACAGTGCTCTCAAGGTCCAAAAAGAATAAAGGGCATAAGAAACCCCAACACTAAGAACATACTGACCAAAGACAAGCTAGAGATGTTGACTCAGACTTGAGTTTAACTTGGAAGTCACTTACTTTACTTGAACCAATCATGAGATTTCTGTGCACTGAATACTGTATATGAGGAATTTATGAATCATAAGGTTGCCAATAGGGTTAAAAATGAGCAATATACAGTATTATTCCTATGAAATTTTTATAAGTTATATTTATAACAAAACTATAATTAAAATATTTATTACACTTGCTTATTACATATTCAGGGACACAGCAGGACATATGTGTTTGATGGTTTAGCATCCACTTTATTGTGCTTACATTTTTGTGTAATGAACAAGCAACATATACCACAATTTTTCAACGTTCAAGGTAATGCAATAACATAAAAATCTCCAAAGAAAATAACTGGAAATTGCATTAAATACTGCTTTAATCAGGTATAATTGCTGTAATAAAACAAATAGCATTATACATTTTTTTCAATGAGCTTCGGTTTGAAGAAACTGAACAGAGGAAATCAATCTTAAGATTTGAATCACAGCAAAACTGGTAGTTCTTTGAAATCTGAGAGATGCATTAGCAAAACCACAGATATACCTTCCCTTCACCTGGAGAAAAGACTGAACACTGGCTAAGTTATTTATTACTTGTTGAAGTCTAAGCTACATGGAAAACTGGCCCAAGGAATGAAGAGAATCAATGGTATTGGTGGCAGGCAAGAAATAAACTTTGAGCCAGGTGTGGTGGCACACACCTGCAATCCCAGTACTTGGGAGGCTGAGACAGGATTGCAGGTTTGAGGCCAGCCTCAGCAGCTTAACAAGGCCCTCCACAATTTAGTGAGACCCTCATTTAAGATAAAAATAAAATAAAATAGGGCTGGGGGTGTAGCTCAGAGGTAGAATGCCCCTGGGTTCAATCCCCAGTACCACAAAAAAAAGAAAAAGAAAAAAAAAAAAAAAAAAGACTTGGCACTGGGCTGACCAATTGCATATTTTAAAATTGCTCTGAATAAAAAAGTGAAATGCTTCATTGTGTTTTTTCCAGAAATGAATCAGGAGAGTCCTACACAATTTGGAGACACAAAGTGGATGCCGAGCAACTAGAAGTCACTCCAGGCGTGGGATTTAGAAAGTTAGTCCTTGGAGTAAATGGCACCGTGGCTCTGTCAGCAGATACGAAGGAATGACGCTCTGGAGAGGAGGTAGGGACACTCTGTGATCGGCCAGTGGGAAGATGAGGGTCCCAGCTGGAGGTGGGATCTATATATAGAGGGGAAAGTAAAGATTTTAGACAGAGATGTCAAAAATACCCTCTAAAACCATCTGCATGTATCAACTGATATGAGCTTATAATATGTGGGCTCTGTTCCATTAGCCCAGGGTTATATCTATCAAGATACTTGAATCTGTACCACTTGTCTAAGTCAGAATACAGCTTAACAATCTAGAAATCAAGTTCTGTATATGACATGTCTGGCTGACCACACTATGAGAAGCAGTATGGCATAGGGTCAAATGCTGACCACAGAGACAGGCTGCCTTGATTATTATCTACTAGTTATTTAACCTTGAACAAGTAACTCAAGTTCTCTGTGCCTCAGTTTCCTCATTTGAAAAGCAGGGATAAGAGTATCTACGTCATAGAGTTGTGATGATTATTTACAGCAGTGCTGATAAATACTACAGGAACATTCTACCTCTGAGCTATACCCTCACCTCTTTTTATTTTGTGGTACTGGAGAATGAACCCAGGGGCATTTACCTCCAACCTATATCCCCAGCCCTATTTTACTTTTATTTTGAAACAGGGTCTCACTACTTGCTGAGGCTGTCCTTAAACCTGCAATCCTCCTGTCTCAGCCTCTCATGCACAGGGATTACAAGCATGAGCCACCATGCCTGCCCTATTTTTTAATTTTGAAACAGGATCTAGCTAAGTTGTCGGGGCTGGTCTTGAATCTGTGATCCTCCTGTCTCAACCTCCCAGGTATGGAGTTTACAGGCATGTGCCACTACACCCAGCTAAGACAATAATCTCAAAAGAAAACACCATCAGTGCATCTGATAATAAAGGTGTGACAATAAAGAATGTACATGGCATTAAAAAATAACAAGCAAAATGTTTTTGTTTAAAGCTTTTTTTAAAAAATAAAGGCCACTCCCATAATTTGTGTATTCTTTTGTCATATCATTAATTTAATACTTATATAATCTTAATAAGAAGACACCTTTCAGACTTAAGAAAAATAAACTTGAATAAATTATTCTTGTAGTCCCCCCCTCCCCACCTTCTCCAAGATCTCAGCCCATACCAGATCCTGGAACTAAAGAACACATACCTTTGAAAACTAAATTGTGCTGAACAAAAATATTTGCATTCATGAGACTATCCAGAAGTTCCTAATGTAAATCTTCCCCATTTCAAAATTTCATAGTTGTTTGAATATTGATAGATTATAGCCTCTGGTGTCCCATACCACCTAAGAAAAACATCCTATTAAGCAACAATAGCTGCAAAATAAGTCATGACAAATGGGTTGTGCCAAGTCAATGCAGCTGCAATGGACAGAACAAACATACTCCAATGGCATGTAACAAGAACCACAGAGAAGGCCGGGTGTGGTGGCACACGCTTTTATTCCCAGCATTTGGGAAGCTGAGACCAGAGGATCTGGGTTCGCGGCCAGCCTCAGCTACCTAGTGAGGCACTCTGCAACTTAGTGAGACTCGGTTTCAAAATAAAGAATAAAAAATAGGGCTGGGGGTATAGCTCGGAGGTAGAATACCTCTGAGTTCAATCCCCAGTACCGCAAAAAAAAAAAAAAAAAAAAAAAAAAAAAGGTGGACAAGTAACGTTATATGTTCCAAAACGAAAGTCCTGAGAGTGTCATTATTTAGACCTTTGGCTTTCAAGAATTCAGGTGATATGTTAACTCATTTTCAAAAAAGGCAGTTTGGGAATATTGGATGATTTGTAGGATTTGATAAAAGGAACAGGTGCAGATAAAACGTATTTTTAAAAAGGCTACTGAAAAAAGAGAAGAAGGGAATAAACATCTAGAATATTCTGATGAACTCTCCTTTCTGTATGTTCCCGCTGCTGCAAATGCTTAGAAGTGTGGTGTAAAAAACAGGCTGTTTGTGGTTGGTCATTTAATCTACCTGCTACCTCAGTGTGCTCATCTGTAAAATGGGGAAAATACTCTGAGGGTCTTGAGATTTAAAGTACCATTAGGAGCTGAGAGTGGTGGCGCATGCTTGTAATCCCTGTACTTGGGAGGCTGAGACAGGAAGTTCGGGGCCAGCCTCAGCTATTTAGTGAGACCCTCTGCAACTTAGCGAGAACCTGCTTTCAAATAAAGAATAAAATACAAGGCTGGGGGTGTACCTCAGAGGTAGAATGCCACCTGGGTTCAAAGTCCCCAGTACTGCAAGAAAAAAACAAAAACAAAAACAAAAAACGTACCATTAGTACAATACCTGGCACACAGCAGATGCCCTCAAAATGGTACCTATTATTATTACTATTACCCTAGAAAGGGACACATCTGTTTTGGTACTTTTTTTTTTTGGTCAGTGCTACCTGTTAATTAGCCACAGAAATCTGCAAGCCAAGTCAATTAGAATAGTGCAGCAGCAGAACAATTCCATAGAAAGTGTGCATAACTGAAGCTGCTGGCAACAGTGAAGTATTATCTTTTGTCCTTTGAACGTGTATTTAAGGGCTCAACATGATTTTTCCTATAGATTCTTAGTAGTAGTAACTGTTTTGTTTCTTACTTATTAAAGGGATATATGAAACCAGTAACATTCAGAACAAAGTAATA
The DNA here is from genome assembly GCA_004027655.1 of Graphiurus murinus. NCBI lineage: Eukaryota > Metazoa > Chordata > Mammalia > Rodentia > Gliridae > Graphiurus > Graphiurus murinus. The sequence goes on from PVLC010026903.1 coordinate 16,590, forward strand.
TCTATGGTTCTATCCACTAGGTAAAATTTCCTTTGTAGGGCTCTGAAGCCATTTAAATAAAATAAATAAAAATCTCCCCCTTCTTCTCTGAAATGTTTCTTTGCTTGTTAAAGCCATTTGTCATATAGGCAAGGAAATCTCTGAACTGATTCTTATACACAACACCCAACATTTGTGTGCTCAGGATTGTTTGAAATATTAAAACAAAACAAGATAAATAAGCTTCTCCCTAAAAAAAACAAAAGTACTGCTGGTCATGGTGGCACATGCAGGCATGCCTATAATTCTAGTACTTGGGAGTCTGAGACAAGAGGATTGCAGATTTGTGGCCAGCCTCAGCAGTTTAGCAAAGCCCTCTGCAACTCAGTGAGATCTTGTTTCAAAATAAAAAATAAAATAGGGCTGGGGGTATAGCTCAGAGGCAGAATGCCCCTGAGTTCAATCCTTAGTACTACAAAAAAACAAAAACTTGGATTACACACACATTTTCACATTTTAAATATCAAGCCACTACAGTTTTAGTTTCAGCTAATAAAATGGATATAACACCTTTTAATTGTCTGATTCAACCATTTATTTACCATGGAGGGACGAAAAGTCATGCATAGTTCAAATTTCCAAAGCTGCATATAAACCATATAAGTTCATATTTACCTTTAATTCTATGGTTTATCTTCCACTGCTCATGCCTCTGTCTTCATAAATTGTAATTTCAATCTAAACAGCATGGCTGTTAAGAAAACACACTACAGAATGCAATGCATGAAAGGGGACTATGACAAGATGTGTCCAGTTGCAGACTTTGCTTCCAATTTGCTTTGCTTATTTTAAAATTATTAAAAACATTTCTGCTACTTTAAATATGCTTTCTCCTCTTTGCTGAAAAATTTAATAAATGTAATTACTTGTAATATCCCACATGTAGTTTCTTCCCAAATACTGATCATTTACTTAAAAGAAAAATCTGAAAAGGGTGATTTATTTGTAGAAGTAGGGGGTTCTTCTTAATTGGGAATCAATGGAAGTAATGAATTCAGGGCTTTAAAAATGCCCTAAAATTATATGAAAACTTTTTCTTGGAGACGGTTCATGGCCCCTAAAAGTTTAAGAATCATTACTGCAGAGTATGAATAAAAACCATTGAAATTATTATCAGCTATATCATAGACCTAAAACTATGTGACCTAGGCTTTAAAAAAAAAAAAAAAAAGATTTACCTATTACTTCAGTTTTCAAGCAAAATTAGTTCTTTGCAATTTTATTTACCAAATTCACTTGATTTTGAAAGCTTACTTCGTCTAAAAATATGCATAGCATGTCAAAGGTAATGAAATTATACATATGGCAGCTGTAACCAATTTCAACTAGTCAGATGAACCCGTGGAACTGCAATTCATTTGGATGACAAGCCTCACCACACACTATGAGTTTACACATTTCAAAGAGGCTTAGGTTCAGAGTTTCTGCAGCTGAAATCCATTACTCAGACAACCCCCATTATTACTACAAGATGCCCTCAGAACCACCAAGAAAGATGGTAACCAGAATACTAAACAATCTAGAGACCTGCATAACGCAAAGGATGGGAAGACATACTTTAAAAAAAGTTGGAGATAGCATGCTCCCTGTAGGTATGTAATTCAGAAAAACTTCCTAAGGCAAATACAAGAGATGGAAGTTAATTCTCTCTAGCCAGTGACAAATAGTACCACCCAAATTATCTTTTTATAAATATTTAGACCTTATAATCTGGACTAAAAAGATACAACTCGAAGTCCTCTCTCAATGGGGTCTGTCAGGAGGAGGCCTTGGGGAGCGTATATCTTCTCATTCTGTTCTTGAATATATTTGGAGACTTTCTTCAGGACCTGACAGAAAGAAACACCATAGCATTTTACAAGTTTCAGCAGATTTCCCTGGAGGTGTCAGCTATATCTCAAAATATTCAGGTGGTGGAGTTGGTTTTTTAAGGCAAGTCATATGGATATTTTTAAGGCAGAACAGAGCTCTATCTGGCTCACATCAGTTACATACAACATAGAGCAGAAGCTGATGGACTTTTCAAGTCAAAAGTATCTTCAACACAGTGTACATGAAAATGTATACAAAAGTCTGATGAGAACCAACCCCCTTCCTTCTTACCTCCCTCTGGCCTCAATCCTGGACACAGAGAAATAAATGGATGATTATACACACACTGGCTCATTATGCTTCTTTTTCAATGTTCCTAAAGTGTTTTTAGTTAATGTGACCTTTTCTAATATCAAAGATAGTTCTTGGCCTTCTCTTTTAAATGGTTTAAAAGAATGGTTACCTCTCTCCTTTGTACATTTTTGTCCATTCTTAGCAATGACACAAGGTTGGCCAATATAGCAAATGGTACTGGGGATTGAACTCAGGGGCATTCTATCTCCGAGCTATACCCCCAGCCCTATTTCTTATTCTCTATTTTGAAACAGGGTTGTGGAGTGCCTCACTAGGTAGCTGAGGCTGGCCGAAAACCCAGATCCTCTGGTCTCAGCCTCCCAAATGCTGGGATTACAAGTGTGCGCCACCACGACTGGTGAGCCCAGTCATTTTGAAACTGGAAAGTTTATTTCCTTTGTAAAGCATGCGAACATGTGCTGCCATGGAGTTTCTGATCACAAGCATCTTGCATCATCTCCATATCTGCATGCAGTTTATTCTGTTACTTGTTTCCTGGACAGGAACCTCAATTTATAAGTTTAGTATTAAGCTTGTAAAAGTCAAAGCAAATGCAGACAAAAACCAGACAGGATACAAAGGGACTTTTGGAAATAGCTAAATCTCCAGCTTTAATAAGAGCAATTCGGAGACAGATAAGCTTGAAGGAAATAAATCTTAATAGCTTTATACAAAGTCAAAGAGTTACATGTTTAATTTCAGGTACAAAGTCATTCATAACCCTTTCCTGGTTCTAATGTTCAAAAAGGCTTTCATCCAACCCCTTAAATATCAGCAAATGATAAAGTCACAAATGTGACTGCAATGTAAAGGGGGAAAATAACAGCATGAAAATAAAGGCTTAAGTTAAACAACAGTATTAAGTGATGTGTAATGTACCAGGCCAAACTAACAAATTAGGAGGTTACAATTTAGATGCTTTGGTATACACTAATTTAGAATTTTTTTTTTCTCTTTTGGTATATGTGTGTGTGTGTGTGTGTGTGTGTGTATGTGGTGTGGTGTGTTACTGGGAACTGAACCCAGGGGCTCTGAGCTATAACTCCAGCTACAGGGATTACAGGTATGTGCTACCACACCTGACTTGATTTACAAGTTAAAACTATACAGTTTATATAAAGAATTTTCTTGCTGAAGGAAAATAGTTTATTCATGTTATATCTTTGGGATAGTACAATCTCATGATTTACTCTTTTTAAGAAAGTGTGATAGCCGGGCGTGGTGGCGCACGCTTGTAATCCCAGCATTCGGGAGGCTGAGACTGGAGGATCCGGGTTCGAGGCCAGCCTCAGCTACCTAGTGAGGCCCTCCACAACTTAGTGAGACCCGGTTTCAAAATAAAGAATAAAAAAATAGGGCTGGGGGTATAGCTCGGAGGTAGAACGCCCCTGAGTTCAATCCCCAGTACCGCAAAAAAAAAAAAAAAAGAAAGTGTGATAAACTGAGCATGGCGGCACATGCCTATAATGCTGATACTTGGGAGGCTGAGACAGGAGGATCACAGGTTTGAGTCCACCCTCTGCAACTTACTGAGAACCTGTTTCAAAATAAAAAATAATATAGATATGGGGGTGTAGTTCAGAGGCGGAATGTCCCTGGGTTCAATCCCTAGCACTATAACAAAAAAAGAGTGTGATATTATTGAAAGAGCAATTGCATTGTATCTTATTCAGTGAATTAAAAATACTATTTCTAGCCAGGTGTGCGGTGCATACTTGTAATCCTAGCATTTGGGAGACTGAGACTGGAGGATCTGGGTTCGCGGTCAGCCTCAGCTGCTAAGTGAGGCACTCCGCAACTTAGTGAGGCTCTGTTTCAAAATAAAGGATAAAAAAATAGGGCTGGGGCTGTAGCTCGGAGGTAGAATGCCTCCAGGTTCCATCTCCAGTACTGCAAAAAAAAACCCCCAAAACAAACTATTTTTTAAAAAATGATTTCTTTTTACCTAATTACGTGAAGCAATACATATATCACTCTTCCATTTCCAGCTTTCAAAGAATCTGAGCTGTGCTTGGTTATTATGAGCAAAACCCCCCTCAGGCTCTATTTTAAATCAGTTTGTCAATCATCAAAATAATGAAGAGAAGGAAGTAACCCATAAAGGTATCCAACTCAGGATTCTTAATCTTCTCTCCAATTTCCTTCTCGGTACACCTGCCAGAATCAGAAACTGGAGACTCAGTCTCCCTCCCACCCCCAGTCCATTAATACTGGAGGGGACCCTCAGAAAAATGCTTTCACGGCTGGTTTGAAGAAAGGATTTCTTCAGAACAGCTTTCCTCCTCCTCTCCTCAGATGCAGCTTACTAGCAAGGAAATAGCATTCCTTTATTTGATGCAAACATAACCTTGTCAAGCAAGGTTTTCATTTAAACTTTAGCTACATTCATATGCACTTGGGCATCAGTTCAGAAAGACAACAATTCCTTCTCTTTTTGTATAAACTCCAGATCCTCTTATACTACTTTGGTGAAGGCAACATTGTCCTAAACAAGATGCTTTAAGACTCTTGGTTTCTTTAGCAACAGAAAACCATTAATTTGAGTAAACTCACACTGCACTCCCAGGCAGCACAAAGCATCATTCTCACCCCTAGAAATCTGACGCCAACATTTTACTCACACCTCATTTTTTTTTTGGTAAATCAACGTCAAAATAAACCATAATATTTAATAAAATTATCTCTGTTATTCTTAAACCCTCAACACAACCTCAATTTGTGTAATACTTACAAAATGAAACATAAACCTCTGCAAAGACTACTGTTCTCCCTGAGAATATTAAACTAGAGGCAGCCTACTAGACCTTCAAGAAAAATAGCCTGCCAGAGGCTGGGCGAGAACATCAGGATCTCAGCATCTTCAGAAAGTACCCAGTGTCCTCCTAACTGTTCACGTTAGAGTCCAACACATAGGCAGAAGGGATGCTTTCTAGTGGATACACAAGGCAGACAGTTACTGAGAGGAGAACCTTCCACAAGCTCATTTGTTCCCTAATTATAATGGATAGCAACAAGAGAGAAAAAACACTGAAGTCTTTATCTTCATTTTAAATCAATAAATAGCATATTATAGGAAACAAAATGCATGATTGTTCTAGCAAGTTTTAGAAGGCCTATTTACAATTTCAAAAAATTTACCTCACGTGACAAAATGTAATAAGCATTATTATATTTGGCTGTTTGTAGACTAGGAATTTTAGTGTTTAAAACAATAGAAACTGAGCCGGGCATGGTGGCACACGCTTGTAATCCCAGCATTTGGGAGGCTGAGACTGGAGGATCCAGGTTCACGGCTAGCCTCAGCTACCTAGTGAGGCATTCTGCAACTTAGTGAGACCCTGTTTCAAAAATAAAGAATAGAGCTGGGCGTGGTGGCGCACGCTTGTAATCCCAGCATTCGGGAGGCTGAGACCGGAGGATCCGGGTTCACGGCTAGCCTCAGCTACCTAGTGAGGCACTCTGCAACTTAGTGAGACTTAGTTTCAAAATAAAGAATAAAAAATAGGGCTGGGGGTATA
>PVLC010026904.1:0-20528 GCA_004027655.1 Graphiurus murinus
GACAGTTTTCTCAACAGTAACATGAAGGTGTTTTACTGCTGAAGTATGTGGTTTTTTCCTCACCTTTTATTTGCCTCAGTGAAGCCAGTGGTTTCCAAGTCTGCCTTACCACACTTAGTGGTAACGGTTCTAGGTTCTGTTAATCAAAGGCATCCATACTTGCTTTCCAGAGCTTCTGTTTGCCTGAAACATGCAAGAGGCCTACTGGGTTGATAAAATTCTAGTCCACAGCTAAGAAAAATGGTGACTTCTGCTGCCATATAATGAGGGTTTCCATTGCAAACAGGCTTGAAATGTGGAATTGGAAAGTACCCATTGTCCTGCAGTGTGTCGTCACTGATGCCATACAGGATTAGACTAGGTCTAAGAACCAGTGCTGCTCTAAAACTGTGATTTTATGAGGAACCTTGAGATGAAATAGCTGGTACAGTAAATGCCTTTATCCCCAGCGATATGTTCCAAGACTCCCTCACCATGTTTGAAGCCTCAGATAGTACGGAAGCCTAACTATACTGTATTTTTTTCTATACATGCATACTATGATGAAGTTTAATTTATAAATTGGGCATAGTAAGAAAATAAAAATAGTAACTAATAGTAAAAGCTATTATGACGATATAGTATACTAAAAGTTATTTGAGCTGATGAATTGTTTATTTGGGGAATTTTCCATTTAATATTTTGAGTTCACAGTTGACCACAGGTAAGTGAAACTTCAGTAAGCAAAACTGCTGGTAAGAGAAGACTACTGTACTTCGTTTCACAAAGTAGGGCCCATCTTTAACACAGAGGCTTGGGTTAGATGATACTTAAAGCCCTTCCTGTTCTGTAATTCTGTCTTGTACACACACATCCTTCCATGGTATGGAGAAAACCCAGACTGTGGCCAGCTTTCTGTCACACTGTTTGGAGAAAAGTCAGAAGCAGTTGGTACCGGAAACACAGGTAGTTGTCTGGCTGAGAGGAAGAAAAACTTCAAGCCAAGAGTCACCTGTAATTTGTAACTAGTGGGCAAAGCCACTAGAAGCTATGTGCAGTGAAGTTCAGGTCAGGGGAATGGCTTCCCAGGCTTAGACATTCTAAATTTACAGCCTTCAAATTCATTTGTGGCAAAGGAAAATCTATACTTGTAGTTAAAATCAACCCTGAATATATTACTTTCAGTTTCATTTTCTCATTCTTGGAGGAATAAAAGTCAAGATTTATATTCCAGTTTTAAAAACAAACTGGGGTTAGCAGAATAGAAAAGTTACCTTTGTAACCAATACCTTTGAAAATGCGGGTTTACAAAAAAGTACCAAGAAAAATCCCCGCTCCATCTGGAACCATTTGGATGTACTTGAACTTTTTGACTTTTTGTTTTTCCTGCTCTTCTCCCTCTCTTTCCTTGTCCCAAAAGAAAAATAGTTACAAGTCAAGTGGAGAAAATGGCAGCATAATGTAATAATGCTTATATTATTATTCTGTTATAGTTTAATTTGAGGATAGTTTTTCCCATATAAGAACCATGGAAGGTTAGGTTTTTAGGACTAACATTGGTGAAATGCTTTTATGTGGGAGGTGGTTTAAGATTTGCTAAGATTTGAGAAATGTTTGTGCTTTTTACTTTTAGAATATTCTATGTTTAAGTACTACTTGCTTTTTCTAAAGTTTTGACTGAATATTTTTACTATTATGTTTGACCAAACTCTTTGACTTAAATAAATACTTAGACATTTAGGAAAATTAATAAATAATAAAAACACTAAGGAGTAATTTTAGATTTACTTATTAAAACAGGTGATATGTGGCTGTCTCTTTTTTATATAAGGCATGTATTCCCCTTTATCCACAGGGAATATGTTCTAAGACCCCAGTGGGTACCTGAAATTGCTGAGAGTACTGCACCTCATATATGATATTTTCCCCCCATATATACATATCTACAATAAAGTTGAATTTATAAATTAGGCACGGTTAGAGATTAATACCAATAAGTAATAAAATAGAACAATTATGACAATATACCATAATAAAAGTTACTTAAAACTTATGAATTGTTTCTAGAATTTTCCACCTGATATTTTTGGACTGTGGTTGACCACAGGTAACTGAAACTGTGGATAGCAAAACCACAGGTAAGTGTAGGGGGGAACCACTATAGTCCTAAAATTAGATTAGTTGAATATTGATAAATCAAGTGGTATTTTAAATGAACTAAGAAATCTCTTCCACTGGTACAGGTAATCCTGACTTGAGTCCTTCGAGTATAACTATCCAGAAATATACTGTTCTCCAGAAGTTAGGTTTATGGAAAGGGTAAAGAGCCTGTTGGGAAGTGTGGGGAGTTTCAGAAGGCGATACTCATTCCACAGTGTAAAGACCAGCCTCGCCATGGGAGGGATGGCATTCAGCCTTTCAGTGTTGGTCCCACAGACTCTCCTAAGTGCTTGGGAGACGCGGCAGAGCTGTGAGAGCCCACACTGCCAGATCTTGCTCCTGGTCTGCATCAGCTTTGAGGACGTGAATACCCAGAGTGTGGAGCACCCTGGGATTGTTGTTGTGATATGAGTTTGCCTATGTCTGCATCCAGGAGGTTCCGTCCTAGCAGAATTAACCAGCAGTCGAGGGCCACGTGAGTGAATAAACTTACAGATGGCCAGGCATCTTTGTAACCTTCAGCGTCAGGGATAGAGTTCAAATGAGCAGTCAAATAGCTGTTTCCTATTTCCTGCTTTTATTTGGACAGTGAAATGTCTCTAGAAGATTAGGGAAGGAAGGAGAAGCCAATGCGAGTTGCGCTAAGGTGGAAAGATCTGGTGTCTCCAGGAAGGTAGCAGGTCAGCTGGGCTAACAGTCTTGTCACAGCCACCATCTTGTCCTGTCCAATTAGCTCATGCCTTACGGGGTTCACATGAGCTCACTGGGGCTAGGCTTGTGCCTTCTTGTAGCTGACCAAGTTTCTGATCCTTTAGATGTTTAGAAATTCTTATGTGGGTTGATTGAGTTGCATTCACCTCAGAGAGAGGTGATAAAAATGGGGGGCAGCCAGAGGACACTATGAAACGCTGACACCTTGTCTTTCCTGTCTTGTGTATTGTGTGAATTGCACCTTGGCTTCACCTTGGTGGCCAGAGGCCACTTGAGAATCCCAGGGGAGATGCCATTGGCGACATGCTCTTAGTAGCATGCCAGCAGTCATCAGTGGAGTGACCTGCCTCCACCCACACTTTCTCTAATCAGGTTGAAGACTAGGAAAAATTCAGAGGAAGTTGTTTTCTTTAACCAGGAGGTCCCTTACACAGAATACACAGAGTACCTTATAAGAAGAAAACAAAACCAAGATTATTGCCACTGCCTTCCACTGTCTAGTGAAGAGCAAGAAGGTGGTCCCTAGCAGGGCCTATTAAGGGTAACAGGCTCAAGCATCTCACTAAGGGTACACTACTGATGAGATGGGTTGGAGGGAGGTTTAGCCTGTGCCTTCCAGTATGGCCCACTTGCTGTTTGAGTTCTAGAGATGGGATGTCAGTGCCACAGGCTGGAGAGGGTGTCCTGTTGTATTAGGAAGTTTCAACAGGAGGGCGCAGGGCACCTCCTCTCGGTGCTGACAGGCACTGGCTAAGCTCTTATGAAAATTGGTTGGGCTTTCACTGGCTGGATTACCCCTCCTCAAATAATCCTCTCAGATTGCAACACACACACACACACACACACACACACACACACACACAGGACAAATATGTAAGTGTTCTTGGATACAATAATGAATACACAATGTCTCCAAACTCCATAGGGAGACAGAGTATAAGCTAATAAATGCAAAGGTACTATGAACACAGAATAAGGCAGAGTAGCAGAAAGCAGATGAACATGCTGGTGGTGTGGGTCAGAGAAGGCCTTCCTGAGAGGGAGACACTGGAGCATACGCCTCAGTTATTAGACGGTACAAGCTCTGCCAAGCACCTAAGGAGTACCAGAGGGTTGATATTGTGAAGCAGCTGAGTGGGAGGGAGTGGAGGAGAGAAGGTTGGGGAGTACTTGTGTCCTGCAAAGGGAGGGTGGACTTCATCACAGTGTGGTGGGAAGTTATTAGAAGGATATGCTCTTACTGATCCTTTTAAAGGATCAATATGCTGATCAGAGAATAGGTTGTGGACAGGATAGTGGGGGCAGTTCTCGAAGCAGGGAGAACAGCTAGAAGGCTGTCACAGTAATCCAGGTGCAACTGAATGTATCTTGCTCTTAACTAAAGAACTACAGGTACCAAGTGATTTAGAGGACAGACTTGGGACGGAATTAGAAAATAAAATCTCATTTGAAGGTAGCACTTATTTGCAAAGCTTAAGCCCCACAAAGAGGACATGTTCTCAGATCATTGACAAAAGAGAACAGTCCCATGGGAGTCGAGTCAGCCCTTGAAGTAGTGGACCTCACTAGGAGAGGAGCAGCGGGAAAGTGTGCATTGGAGAAGCCCTCCTAGCATTGTGCACGTGTACAATGACCAAAGAACTGTCTGGAAGTGAACATTCATACTGCTGGGACTGTGGACCCGAGACTTCCCTGCACCTGCCCCTCTGGAATGCACACCTTTCAACAGTAGGTAGAGCCTCTCTCTTCTCTATCGAGGGCACCAGTACAAAGCTCTTGATTCTAGCTGCTCAATTTAGTCCTGGTTCCTGCTCAGAGACCCACAGAAGGCTCTGCACAGCCTCCTCTGCTCCCTAGGTCAGGGCTTTTAATGTGTTTGTCAGTCTTCTCCACACGTTGCCCAAGCACTTCCAGGTTCTCTGCTGCCTCCTTTGGAGTTCTTTTCTGCAGCTAGCTGCCAGTCTGTTGATGCCCCAGGGCTGCTCTTTTCCTTTGCTGCCCTTGGCAAGGAGTGGTGTGCCTCTCAGATATGTCCAAGAACGCCTCAGCGGTGGCAGCTTTTTGTGTTCACAGCACTGGTTGTGCCTTCTCTTTGAGGCCCTTGGGTATAGACAGACTGTACAAGGATGCATTTTTAAGTTTTAGTAACAGAGTCTCTTGAACTTCCTTTTCATACCATTTTGAAACTTGGATTCTGGTGTTTACATCTCAGACTCTCAAACTGCAAATTTGTTGATGTATTTTAAAATATATGCATTACATCATAATGTTAAGGTGAAATGGAAGTATTTGACTGTCGCAACAGAATGTTCAGAGTGCTCCTATCACTGTCCTGCTTGGTATAACCTCTTGAGAACCCTGCCTTTCATGCTGCTATGTTTCAGGAGGTGGGGCATTCCTGGGACCCTTTTCCTAAGTCTGTCTTCACTTTTCTACAACTTAGTGCTAAGGATTTGTCAAGCCAGGACAGGAGCCTATCTGCGCTTTTTCAATATTATGCCCCAAATGGATATAATTGTTCACTAGTTACTGCTGGTCACCCAGTCCATCCCCACCTTTGGTACAGCAGACCATTCTGGCTTCATTTCAGATTTTTCTGTAGAAAAAATTGACCATACCCTCCTTAGAGTAGTGGGGGATTGGCTGTATGACCCATTTCTCTGGGTACCCAGGAGTTTTCCCTGTTCCTGTTTCCTATTTCCTATTTGAGAGAGATTTCCTGTTTGGCACCCATCTTGAATTCAGGAAAACTTATTTCAAATCCAAACACAGCAGTGGTCACAGAAGAAAATTAACCCCATTTTTTTGGTAGAATTTACTACATTAACCTTCCATAATAGTGCCTGTTTCTTATATTGTGTTATAACACATATGATATTGTGATATATAACACATATACTGATATTTGGTTATCTCCAGCCATCTCCAGCCAAAATTCTCCTGTGCTGTAGAACTGTCCATTTTCATTTAGTTTTACCAATGGAAACTGAGTACTTGTAGGTCCAGAATTGAACCCATACCCGACTCCTCTCACAAACTTGCTTCTTTTCTAGTATTTCTTTTCTATGTGTAGGACCTCACTCTCTCTCCACTTACCAGAAACCTTCACGTCATCTCCTTATATTTTTCTTTCATCCAACAAATCTCCAAAGCCTGTGATTTCTCTTCCTAAGAGTCCTGTAACCTACCCTTTCTCCCTCCTCACTTAGCTTATAGATCCAGTAGCCGGAGGTCCTCCCCTTGCTGTTTCAGGCGTAGAAGTGCTGCAAGTTTCATACTGCTGTTGGTGCCTGGAAACTTTACACAGCCTTGTAATGGTGCCTTTGCCCTCCCTAAACCTTACTAAACTCTTTTGGTTAAGCCCTTTGGAGTGTCAACAGTTTCCTGCTCTGATACCTACCTAAAATCTTCCAGTGCTCTGCTGTCAGAATGAAGTCCATGTTCTTTGTAATAGTAATCGCTGCTTATCTCTCCATCTACAGATGTTGAGATATTTCCTGTCCCCTGTACTCCCTCCTCATTCCCTCACTAAAATAATAGTCAGATATCCCTAGACTGAACTACTCCCATGATTTTTCTCATCTTCATCATTTTGTACACATTTGTCTTGTTGTCTCCAATCTTCCACTCCTATTTTATCTTTTCTGGGAAGCCACCCTTAATTTTTGTCCTTCATTTCTCTGCACCCATGTAGTGCTTTCTGTGTCATAAGAGTATTGACACTGGACTATGATTTTTTCTGTCTGTCTCTGTTAGGTTGGAAAGACTGAAGGACTGTAATTGCCATGTAAAGTAACTTACTGGTAACAAATGTTACAACTGCTACTCTTTTCTTTGAATGAATTTTTAAAAAAAATTCTGAGCAAATATTTAGGAAATTATATTTTTCTACCTTCCAGTTCCACGATGTAAAACTTTGAGAGAAATGGATTTTATCAAAACTTCTGCATCAGAGTGTTATTGCTACAATCAAAATCCCCAGATGAGGTGGACATATATGTGGTCAACTGTGCAGGTAAGGACCTACTTTTAAATCACGTCAGATGGACAGGGAATAGAAACATACCATTTCAAGAATAACAGGCACATTTTATATGCCATATAACTGAGTATCGGGATGAAAGCTGACTTGAGGACCAAGGAGTTGTGGTGTTAGAGGGGACATTAACTCACCCTGTTCTTCATCAGCCCTCCCCAGATCACTCCAAATGAATATATCATCTAAGGGAAGACAGTGTGGCAGGTAGTGGTGTGTGTGTGTGTGTGTGTGTGTGTGTGTGTGTGTGTGTGTGTGTGTGTGTTTGAAGGTATATCCTGGGAATTGAACCCAGGGGCATTCTACCTCCAAGCTACACCACCAGCCCCCCTCCTTTTGTAAAAATTTGAAATAGGATATTGCTAAGGTTCATCTTGAACTTGCAATCCTCCTGTCTCAGCCTCCCAAGTACTGGGATTACAGGTGTGTGCCACTACACCTGGCTGCAATATTTGAAAGAGTGATCACAGTAGTTCTCACTGAGAAGGCAATATTTAAGAAAGATTGAGGTAGCCAGTTGTGATGGAGAACACCTGTAATTCCAGTAGCTGGAAGGCTGAGACAGGAGAATTCCAGGTTTGAAGACAGCCTTAGTAATGTAGCAAGATTCTCAGCAACTTAGTGAGACCCTGTTGCAAAATGAATAAATGGGTCTGGGCTGTAGCCTGGAGGTAGAATGCCCCTGGTTTTAATTCCCAGCAAAAGTAAGCAGTAGGACATGTTTATATACATAGTACTTACAGCCATGAGACTAAGAAATGAGTTTAGATGGAGAAGAGAACTGTATTTTGTTTTTCATTACTGTAATGAAATAGTGGAGGCAGGCTAGCTTTATAAAGAAAAGAGGTTTATTTAGCTTACAGATTTGGAGGCTAACAGTACAGACAGCATGGTGCAGGCTCTTCAAGGGGCCTCCTTGGCTGCATCACCTCATGGTGAGTAGCAGTTGTGGGAGCACATTTGGGAGGAAGAGATCACATCTTGAATCATAAGCCAGTGAGTGATTCAGGGTTAGACCTGCTCTGAGAGAACTCAGGTATCCCGTGAGAGAGGTAGCTTTACCCCATCCACGGGGGGCTCTCCCAGTGATGGAAGGACGTCCCAATAGGCCCCACCTCTTAAAGGTCCCACCACCTCTCAGCACTGCCACACTAGGAACCAGGCTCCCAACACATGAACCCCTAGTGAACACACATTCAAACCATATCCAAATGGCAGCAAGGACCAATGGCTGAGCCTGGGTCCGTCTTTTATTAAGGGGTCAGAGAGAAAGAGGAGCAGGCAGAGGAAAAGGAAGGAGCAATAAGTGAAGAAGGAGATGCCCTGGAAGTCTGGGAAGAAAGTGAAGCAGGGAGAAGGGAATGATCAGCAACCGTGTGCTGCTGGTGAGTCAAATGAGGTGACCGAGAGTGCAGTTGAGCCACGTGGAGGCACTGGTGACCTTGCCAGGGCAGCCTGTTGGGGCAAACACCTGACTGAAGTTGGTTAAAGAGAGATGGGAGGAGAGGAACATGAGGTCGAAGGTATAAGCACCTTTTAAAAGGAGCTTTATTGCAGTGAGAAGCAAAATAATGGGGGATACCTAAGGGGAAGAGTGGAGTCCGTGGAAGGTTATTATTATTATTATTATTATTATTATTATTATTATTATTATTATTATTATTTAATGGGTAAAATACAAGTGTGCTGTGTGTTTATAGGAGCAATCTAGTCAAGGAGAAGAAGTGCTAGTGATATGCACTTGACGGTAAGGGCAGATCGGGTCCAGTGCACAGGGCAGGGGTTTACCCTTAAGATAGCAGTTTCCTTTGTGGCAGAAATTTTCTCCCCCTGGCAGGAAGCAGAGCACGTTCCTGTAGATGCTGACAGGTGGGTGGATATGGGGCGAGGAGCTGGACGACATTCACTTCTGATTTCTTCCATTTTTAGTGAAGTAGGAAGGATTGCCATCTGAGAATGAGGATGAGGAGGAGGTGTTGGAGTACTGAGAGGGTGGTGTGAAGTCACTTGTTGAGGGAGTAGAAGGATGAATGGATAGGAATGTGTGGTATGAGTGACTGCAAGCTTTCAGGTCCTACCTCAAGTTCACTGTCCTGGATTCGAAGTGAGACCACTGTGCATATGCATTGGCACAAATACAAGAGAAGATAGGTGGAGAGGTGGATTTTTTTAGGTGAGCATGACAAAGCAAGCTGGGTACAAGGAAGCGAATGCAAAACGTACATGCAAAGGAATGGCTCATGATTGATCTTGGAACTTAGCTGAAGGAACTGAGGACATCAAGGGGGCGAGGAGCAGAGGAGAGGTGCTCAGACCTGTCAGGCTGCTGATGGGGCTACACTGGGAAGGGCAGGCGGTGGACAGCCAGTGGAGTGCATGAAATGCTGCCAGCCCCAGGTGGCCAGAAGAGGATTAGCTGAGATGTGTTAGAGGACTGGAGCGCACAAGGAGCACAGTTCCCAGAACTGAGAGGCCCTTACACGCCTTTGGCCACAACGGCCTGCTAGAAGAAGGAGTTAAGATAACCACAACTTGGAAGAGGAAACATCTACTTTCAAAAGTGCCTGTGGTCCACTAGTGTTTGGACTAAACGCAGATGTGTAGGGTCTAGCCCTGAGCTCAACATGACATACATCTGTATGTTTGTTCCTCAGCCAACGTTGAGGTCTCTTTGTTTTTTGTTTTTGTTTTTTTTAATTTTTATTCCTGCGTTATAAGCATACACTTGTGTTAGGTACAAATTAATAACGACATATGTGTTAGGTACAAATTAATAACGACATTTCTCGTTTGACCTCTTCCCTAGATTCCCACCCTGCTCCCTCGCCCTCCCTCCATCTCAGTTCGGTTTAGTGAGTAACCTTGACATACATTCGGGTGGTCCCCCTTCCCCCTGCCTCCTGTCTATCCCCTTCGGTTAAATCAACCTCTTTGTTTATCAAGGATCTCTCCTTTTCCATCTGGAGATCCTCTTATGCCCCATCTTCTCCCTAGCATCCGCATATTAGGGAGAACATATGCTTCTTTACTCTTTGTGACTGACTAATCTCACTTAACATAATGTTTTCCAGTTGCATCCATTTACCTGCAAAGAACATGATTTTGTTCTTTATGGCTGAGTAAAATTCCATTGTGTACATGTCCCATAGTTTTGTAATCCATTCATCTGTCGATGGACATCTTGACTGCTTCCATAGTTTGGCTATTGTGAATTGTGCAGCTATAAACATAGATACACATGCTTCAGTCTAGTAGTTTGGTTTCCATTCTTTTGGGTAGATACCCAGAAGTGGTATTGCTGGATCATATGGTAGGTTCATTCCCATTTGTCTGAGGATCCTCCATACTGTTTTCCAAAGTGGTTGCACTAGTTTGCAATCCCACCAACAGTGTATTAGAGTTCCCACTTCTCCACATCCTTGCCAGCAGTTGTTGTTGTTCATGTTTTTTATGATTGCCATTCTGATTGGAGTTAGGTGAAATCTCAAGGTAGTTTTGATTTACATCTCTCTGATTGCTAATGATGTAGAACATTTCCTCATACATTTATTGGCCATTTGTATTTCTTGTTTTGTGAAGTGTCTATTTAGATCCTTTGCCCACTTTTTGATTGGGTTATTTGTTTTCTTGCCTGTGATTTTCTTGAGTTCTTTGTATAGCCTAGATATTAGACCCCTATCTGTAGAGTAACTGGCAAAAATCTTCTCCCACTCTGTAGGCTCTCTGTTGAGGTTCTTGATAGTTTCCTTTTGCTGCACAGAAGCTCTTCAGTTTAATGCATTGATCTTCCTTTGTATTGATGTATCTTCCTTTGAGTCGCTTGTGCTTTTGAGGTCTTGTTGAGAAAGTTTTTACCTGTGCCTTGAGGTCTCTTGTCCTCTGCTAATGTTTGTAAGAAGTTGTGTTATGGATTTGTTGGTTGTTTTTTTGTAGGTGCACATTTCCAGTCCCGGCCTGCTCAGTATTGTATATATCACAGAAATGCGTAATTGCCAGCATCCAGAAGCCATTCTACCCTTTATCAAGTGCATGATTAATAAGTTTTGGACACCAAAAGAATACGATGAAGTAACTATAGTCATCCGTCCATATGAGGAAACTGCATGCTTCTCTGTGAAGCCAGTTGGGAAGATATTAATCTATACAATACGTGTGAATCGAAACAGTAAGTCTTTTTATTATCCCTGACTTTCTGGATTTAGTTTTTCTAGAGTTATTTGTTTCTTCTTCTTCTAACACTACACTGACACAAACTGTTTATTGTGTCTTTTTTTTTACTCCAGTTGTGGATTTCAAACTCTTCCTTGTGTTCGTGGCAGGCATTTTTCTTTTCGTTTATGCAAAGACCTTGAGTCAGTGAGTATTCATTTTTATATCTTTAGTTTTGTGAATGAAAAGAGGTTAGGCCATTTTGACCCTATGCTAAATATTTCCCCACCACTGTGCATTTGTAGTTCTTGCTTTAGGCTTTGCAAATAGGTCTGAGAAAGTATTTGAAAGATCTTTTAAGATAGCAATAAGTATTTGTAATCATATGGTATTTGTATATATGATAAAAAGTGCTTTTGCATGTATTATTTTATCTTATATATTAACATATTATATTAGATTTTCATAACAACTATCTGAGCTCTGTATTATTCTTATTTTATCAACAAGAAAACCAACATCCATCATCACACAACTAGTTATCAAGGCTGAGATTCATACTCAGGTGCCTTTGCTCTCTGTTATATTAGGGCTGCCTCCTAGATTTGTGGCTCTGATCCAGAAGGTTGAATATAATAAATATCTGACTCCTGGATTAACATATTATTCTGGTATTTTGTTTTTT
This sequence comes from Graphiurus murinus, assembly GCA_004027655.1. NCBI lineage: Eukaryota > Metazoa > Chordata > Mammalia > Rodentia > Gliridae > Graphiurus > Graphiurus murinus. The sequence goes on from PVLC010026904.1 coordinate 11,721, forward strand.
GCAATTTCCCTTCTACAAAAGCAATCTCTTTCCAACATCATACTCATTAACTTGCTCATGGTAGTTAGTTCCCGACATTCATCAGTCTTAATATTATAAATTTTTTAGTTTTTTCTTATAACATTATCAAGTGTGAATGTCATCCATTGGCTTTATAAAGCCAGATGACGTGTACATAGCAGGAAGAGTAAAGCTTGGACTCTTAAGTAGCGAGGCTGCAATTCTGAATCCTCCAGATTAGCAGATACCTGTTTGGGAAGGTCTCTTAACTTCTTGGTACCTTAAGTTTCCCTCTGTAGAAGCTAGACATGGAGAACATGAATGCATGGAAAGTTCTCAGACAATTGCCTGCTACATGACAGGTGCTCAATGATTACTGTTATATCGCATTCTGAATATAGAAGAGAACTCAGACATTGTTTTGAGTCAGTGGCAAGCTATTTATCACGAATTTCAAGTACTGATTTCAATTTTAAGAATATAGGATGTAATTAGAGTTGCCCTCTAAATTTTTCTTTCTTAGTATTCTTCATGGCTGTTGTTGCCATGTTAAGCATGTTTTTCATACTGGAAGAGCTGCTTGGCATTTAAATGGCTTTTATCTGCTTGTCTTGACAGAAGCCCTGTTTTCTATTACTCTTCAGGGACTGTGCTAGGCATTCTGATGACAGCAGTCTTTGTCCTGCTGTTTGTGAAAAGACACATTCCAAAGGTAGGCATACTATGTGCAAATGAATAAAAAATGGAAACTATGATCTGATAGTAAAAACTAGTCAAAATTAATTCATGTTATGACAGTTACTAATTCAAGTGATATTCCTTCATGCTGTAAACTGACTTTAAATGGTATCTTTTCTGGAGAGTTCATTTATATTTATTACTACACATAGGCTTACCCAAGTATTAAGTTTGGGTACTTTTTTTGAGACCCTTTTTTCCCCTAGGTGGATTTATGATTTTTAGGTTTTTAAATGAGTGATGAGGCTGATTTTTAAATGAGTGATAAGAGGCTGATTCTATAATGAGTGAAAATTTCTTTTATCTTGACAAAACTTGGGAATCTCATGAAGCTGAACCTTTGGGGCTTTGATTAATAGCATTGCAATATCTGGGCATTTCTTCATTATTTTTAGTTCTCCAACACAGCTTCAATAATTCCCTGAACTTAGTTGAGGATAAATATGGATTCATGTTGCCATTACTTAGATTAAAACTTGCAACACCAGATTTATTATTATTATTTTTTTTTCTTTTGCAGTACTGGGGATTGAACTCAGGAGCATTCTACCTCTGAGCTACACCCCCAGCCCTATTTTTTATTCTTTATTTTGAAACCGAGTCTCACTAAGTTGCGGAGTGCCTCACTAGGTAGCTGAGGCTGGCCGCGAACCCGGATCCTCTGGTCTCAGCCTCCCGAATGCTGGATTACAAGCGTGCGCCACCACGCCCGGCTCCAGAATTATTTTGAGATCAATTTATTCTTAATAGTGTTTCTTCAACTTTGATGTGCGTGCAAGCCATTCAGGGATCTTGTTAAAAAGCAGACTCTGGTTCAGCAGTCTGCAATGGGGCCTGAGAGCATACATTTCTAGTATGTCCCCATATAATGCTGACACACTTGTTTAGTGGAACATGCCTTGAGCAGCAAGACTCCAGAGAGTTTTTTTGTTGTTGTTTTGTTTTTTTAAACAGGGTCTTAGTAGGTTGCTGAGGCTGCTCTTCTCTTGTCTGAGCCTCCCAAGTACTGGGATTACAGGTAGGCACCACCACACCCAGCATTTAGAGTATCTTAAATTGACTTCTGTTCAGTTTGATGTAGAAGTTTCTAATACAAAGGATTTCTTTGTTTGCTTCTATTTTTATGAGACTGAATAAACCAAAAAAATGTGTATTATTTTCTTCCACACACAGTATAGCACCTTTTGGGCTCTAATGGTTGGTTGTTGGTTTGCTTCAGTTTATGTTGTGTACCAACTGATGGAAGATGTGAAGTGGCTGTGGTATGAACACAGAATATATATAGTAGGTAGGTACATATTTAAAAACAACACGTTTCACTACTGGTGGAGCTTTAAAGTATAACTAGAGGCCTTCTTTTGACATATGTTTCTCTCCAGCATCTAAATTTTCATTTTGAATTAAAGAGAGGTGCTGTTAACAATAACATTGTGTTTATATATTATTACTAACAATATTAATAACAATAATATTGTATTGAACTGAAATCACCCATAGTTGTTGATTTCAGTTCACTTAGGACTCATTTTAAACTATTTCCCTGTAATCTTTCCTAGTTTTCTATACTAATGATCAAAAGAGTAAAATATTTGTCTCTTTTGACTGCATTGCTTCTCAATTGTGGTTAAGCTCTAACCACATCTAACTTGTGATATAAAATTTTCTCAAAAATGTAGTTCTTCATTTTTCCCTTAATGTATTTATTTATTTATTTATTTATTTTATTATTATTATTTTTTTTGCGGTACTGGGGATTGAACTCAGGGGCATTCTACCACTGAGCTACACCCCCAGCCCTATTTTTTATTCTTTATTTTGAAACCGAGTCTCACTAAGTTGTGGAGTGCCTCACTAGGTAGCTGAGGCTGGCCGCGAACCCGGATCCTCCGGTCTCAGCCTCCTGAATGCTGGGATTACAAGCGTGCGCCACCACGCCCGGCTTCCCTTAATGTATTTAGTATGAACAGTAAGAAGTCCTAACTATAAATGACTAATGAAAACTTGACTTTTTAGAAATCTGAAAAAGACATTTGTTTTCCGTTACCAAAAATTCTTTATCTGTTTACTTTTTTTTTTGTTTTTTGTGGTACTGGGGATTGAGTTCAGGGTTCTGTACCTCAGGGCTATACCCATGCCCTGTTTTATTTTTTATTTTGAAACAGGGTTTCTCTAAGTGTCTGAAGCTGTCCTCAAACTTGCAATCCTCCTTTCTCAGCCTCCCAAGTACTGGGATTACAGGTGTGTTCCACCGAGCCCAGGTTATCTTTCTTTCTATATAAGGAACTAATGGACAATGGGAGAATCCTTAAAATCATATTTCTCATATAAGTATACCACTTCTAAAACAAAAGCAATTCATTTTTTGTTTTACTTGAAAATTCTATGTTCTTAGCTCATTTTTTATGTTAAAATATTTATTTTTAAAGTAAATTGCAGATACTATGATATACTCCTCTGAATTCTTCACTATTCATCTCTTAAAAATAAGAGCATTTTCCTTTATAATCACATAACTATGTGTGTGTGTGTGTGTGTGTGTGTGTGTGTGTGTGCGCGCGCACGCGCCAGTGCATGCATGCTGGAGATTGAATTCAGAGTCTCATGCATGCTAAGCATGTGCTCTACCTCTGAGCTATACCCCAGCTCCACTATCAAATAGTCCTAAATTAATGATTACATAAAATCCAGGCCATGTTAAAATTGCCCAGTAATCTCTAATGGCTGGTTTATATAAACTAGGATATAGTCTAGAACCACATTATGCATACCTTATGTTCTGAAATCTCTTTTTTCTTAATCTATAACAGTTCCTTTTTTCATCACAGTGGTGTGCTGATGAGACCAAGCTAGCTAACTTTTAGAATGTCCACTTTCTAGATTTATCTGATGGTTCCTTTGTGGCATAATTTTAATTTTTCCTCTATCCCTCATCTTTGCTATAAACTGGAAATTAGTTCTGGATGGTTGCTTAGATACAGATTAAACACTTTTGGTAGAATCCTAAGAGGTAATGTGCACTTCACATTAGATCGCAACTGGAAATGGAGTGTGGTGTAATCACACCATTAATAATGATGGACTCAGGTGTGTGTGTGTGTGTGTGTGTGTTGAGGGGTGGGTACTGGAGATTGAAATCCAGGGGCATTCTACCTCTGAGCTACATCTCTAGCCTTTTTTATTTATTTCTTTGTTTTACAATCGGGTCTCGCTAAGTTGTTGAGGCTGTCCTTGAACCTACAATCCTCCTGTCTCAGCCTCTCAAGTACTAGGATTATAGGTGTGTGTACCACACCCAGCTACATTTTCCTTTCTTGACTAAAAGATAAAAATTAAAAATAGGTTTTATATCAGTCTGTGACATCCAGTGTGATTTATTTCTGATCAAAACAACCTTGATAACATTTGCCCACCCAGAACATTGAACTAAAAACCAGACATGCTTATATATCATCATTATAATGATTATGCATCCTGTATTATTATGAAAGTCAGCCTTCATATGGAAAGAATAGCACTATAGACTTTTAGACCTTACTTCACTGGAAAAGAAAAAAATAATTAAAGTTTTCTCATAGATCTTACCTATAAGTCAAGGTTCTGCCAGTTGTTTTTTTTTAATATAATTTTTAAGTTCAGATTTACATTATTATACCTTCTTCTGCTTTTCCAGACTATGTCTTGGTAGTAGGGCTTTTCAGTTTTGCTGCCTGTTACAAACACGGGCCTCTTGTGGACGACAGAAGCAGAAGTCTTCTGATGTGGACGCTGCGGTTCCTCTCCCTGGTTCTCATCTATGCCAGTGTGGCTGTGCCGCAATTCGCTTACACAGTTATGATCCTTCTCATGTCCTCCCGGGGTCTGTGCTACCCACTGAAGGCATTCACTTATATGAGGTGGTATGTATCCTTTTTGTTCCTCGAATATTTGACATTTTCAACTTCTGGTTTTATTGATTGTTTTGGGGAGATTTTTTGGACATACATTCAATCTCATAATTAACTACATTTAATTTGGATTTTGCTCAGGAAGAGTGAGGAAAGAACGTGCTAAGCACCTGATCTCTTCTCTATTTCTAGTGTTTATTACTCTTTCAGAGGTGCATCGCCAATTACTGTGTAATTAGAGCTCACTCAGAATTTACTAAAATCAGTGGCAAAATTACTTGGGTTACCTAAAACTTCCATCTTTATTCTGCATTTCCTTTCTTTGGAGGCAAAGACTGCTTTCATGTCTTAATTGTGCTTAGGAAAATGGAACGAATGATAAGTGTGACTGCAAGGTGTTATTCAGTCCATTGTATTAAGGACTTTCTTTGCTCTTAGTTTCAGGTTAAGGCTCAAGGCCTTTGAGAGTACAGAAAGGAATGTGTGGTAACTTCTGATGTCATAGCTTTGTCATGTCTCTCCTCAGCTGTGGAGTCTGAGCACCTGGTTTCATGTCAGGTGCACAGGTGGAGATGGGCCTGCCCTTGAGGTGTACTTGAGGAGCAGAGGCATGCATTTCTGTGTCTTTAAGTGTTAGAATAGAGCCTGCCCAGGGACTAAAGGGATATTAAGAAAGTTTAGGAAAGCTTTCCTGGAGGTGATATCACTTAAGAAATGAATCAAAACAGCTTGCTGAGTAAATGTGGCGGGCTTTTTTGACAGAGAGAAAGCACTGTCTGACACCGTCAGGAGGCAACAGTTGTCAGGGTGGTTAGTGAGGTGGGCATGGGCCAGGCAGGGGACATCGCAAGCCATGCCAAGGGATTTGGTCTTGTCTGTACCTGGTGGCAGAGTTACCAGCATGCAGTTTAGTTAGTTCTCTCTGACTGCTGTCTACAGAGGCTCTATAAATCCAAATGTCTTGGGGCCTATGCAGGTACCATGCCAGGTGGGGGTGCAGCATTGGGGTGACCATGATGATGGTGGGAAGTTCTCTAATGCACCCTCATCACAAGGGGGCAGTTACCACCCAGGTTGAACTGATTGTTGCCATGTGAGGATATGGGTCCTGCATTGCTAGATCTTCTGATTTTCTAAAAATACTGGAAACATGGATAGAGATTAGAATGTGATTTTTAAATGTTGGCAGCTAATCTAATTAAAAATATGTTCAACAAATAAAAATCAAACCAGAGAATACTTATGGGCTACCAGGATATGGTCCATCTGTCTTCTGGTATAGAGGGTGGATAAAGGGGGCAGCCTTTGTGGCAGGAGACCCTTCTTCAGACACCAGCGGTCTAGGCAAGTGCTGATGAGGACCTGGAGTAGGGCAGCAAGGCTGACCAGAAGAGGGGCTTGGCAGATGTTCAACAGAATCAGCCGTGAGGAGGGAGACTGGTGACGGGCAGTTTGTGGATCAGGTGACTGTGTGTGTGGCATTGTCACTGGGTTACAAAGGCACCAGTGACAGAAGTCTACACAGAGGGGAGGAAAATGAAAGGCAGCAGTGCCAGTGGAGGGGTGGAAGCTAATTGATTCTCTCTGCCCCATCTCCCTGAGGCCGATAGTGCCTGGGATTTCCAGAGGTCCCTCTGCCAGGGTGAGGCTGGCCACCCTCCAGGCCCCACACCCTTTGCCAGGCTTGTGGCCCGAGGGGCCCAGCATAGAATTCCTTCCTCTTTCCCTTTGACCATCCCAGCTCCCCTGCCCAGAGCAAAATGTGTCCCGTTTAATCTGTACAAACTCTCCCTGAGGTAGATGTTACTGCTTTCATTATTATCATCACCACCACCACCATCATCATCATCATCATCACCACCACCACCATAATCTTCATCCTGGGGATTGAACTCAGGGACATTCTACCTCTGAGCTACATCCCCAGCCCTATTTGGCCTTTTATTTTGAAACAGAGTCTTGCTAATTTATGCTAGCCTCAAATCTGCAATCCTCCTGTCTCATCTTCCCAAGTACTGGGATTACAGGTGTGTGCCACCAACCCCAACTTGCTTTCATTATTTTTAGATATGAGCAGAGTACAGCTTAGAGCTATTAAGGAGTTTCCTGAGTCCATGCAGTGAGTGAATCTCAAAGCTGGTACTGCACCCCAATCTCTTGGCTCAGGGCACAGGGTTTTTCCCTGCAGAAACCAGACAAGCTCTTCAGAAAAGGGGAGGAGACAATGTCAGAGGTTTCTCAGTCCAACTCATCAGCTATCAGATGAGCTTAGAAAGATAAAAGACTCTTTAGGTCCCAATCCTGAAGAGAATATGTTTGTTTTAAAAACCTCCTGATAATTTTGATGCTCATTCAGATTTGAAAATCTCTGGTTAAATGAAATTCAAAAGCACCTCAAAACATTTTTAAAAACTCATTGATAAATACACCATGTGTTTCTAAAGGATTCATGATCATTATTCTTTTTTGTGAGATTCTTAGATTCCTTTAGATTTTAAATTCCTATATTTTATGAGAATTAGGACTATTCTGGTTGGAAAAAGAAAGTCCCAATCATGAACCCAATAAGTATACATAAAAGCTCTTCATACAGTATTTCCTTTCTCTCTAGGATGAGACAGAATCACCACCACTAGGTGGAAGTCATGTCCCACAAATCCAGCTCCTTGGTCTATAGAATAAGTGGCAACTATGTCCTACTGGGTCTCCATAAAAGGATATCTCCAAGGCTTGTTTCTATTAGTGCTCAAGAAAACCAGCAGGCTAAGTCCAGAGGGGCCAGACTTTTAATTGTCTGACTGTATGGTTAGAAATCAGTGAGGAAGAAAAATGCAATTAATATCTCTGTTAGAAATAAATTCTTAGGACATTATTTATGCTGCTTTGGGAAGCAGGAAAGCATACATTAGGCACCAACTGTACATTCTCTATACTTCAGTCATCATAATGACAATGGAAAGCACAGATATGACATACAGGAGTCAAGAGGTAGTACTAAGACATGTGTTTTTGTAAATCTTAAGGATTGAATTGGGGCAGGAATCTAGTCACCAAATGTCACATCTTTTAGGAAAATGAAGCAGTGGTTCACCTCGGAACCTCGGGCAGTTAAGCTGCTCACTGAGGAGGAATACAGAGAACAAGGTGACATGGAAACAGCCAGTGCTCTGGAGGAGTTGCGCAGAGCCTGCCGCAGGCCCGACTTCCCATCATGGCTGGCCGTCTCCAGACTCCAGGCTCCTAAAAAGTAAGCCATGCTCTGCCCATAGCTTGGTTTCAAACTGTTTTGCAAATTAATAGTGTTTTGGGACAGGCACCTCAGCTTAGAAACAGATACTCCCCTGGATCACGGATTATGTTGAAACTATCTGAGGTTCTCTTTCCTCAGTACTGTGGCTTTGCAGTAGAATTGCAAGTATTCCAGAAAATAGTGATCTAATGTGAGGTATTGACACTAAAATAATGAATAATGAACCTAAACTTATGAAAAATAGAGAAGAAGGCTGGGGGTGTAGCTCAGTGGCAGAGTGCTTGCCTAGCATGCACACAGCCCTGTGTTCAATCTACAGCACTGAAAGAGAAAACAAATAGAGAAGAGGAGGAATTAGCAAACAGTGGTGGGCTCCTACGTATGACTCCTTCTTTACCCTTTCCCTGAATAGCTGTCTCTAGAAGGATCACATAAGCCATTCCCTTGTTTCTACCTAGAGTGTAAATGCCATCCTCTATTGACACAGAGTCAAATTTAATTAAAAGGGATAAGTAGCAAGGGCACATGTTATCTTCCAAATAAACCTTTCTGTGATAACATTAACTTCATTTTAAATGGAAAAAAAACCTTACTAGATTTGCAGACTTTGTTCTTGGAGCAAGCCACTTGTCGCCTGAAGAAATCCATCTGCATGAAGAACAGTATGGCGTTGGGGGTGCCTTCTTGGAACAGCAGCTCTTCAGCCTACAGACTGACAGTCTGCCTGCAAGTTGACTGCACTCCAGCACAGAAGTGGTTAAAGGATAGGACCTGGTGAAGTGGGGTGGAAGCATGCACTATGGAGAAAATTAAGCCATACTGGAAAGGAAAACTAACCTATGTTGAAGAAAACTTGCTGTTCTTGGCAAATTCTGCTACTTACTGTACTGTAGGTAGGCACCAAGATTCTGTCATTACTGCTTGCCTTGAATGAAG
>PVLC010026905.1:0-22014 GCA_004027655.1 Graphiurus murinus
CCAACCCTGGCCTTCCCTGAGCGCCTCCTCTCCCTGGCAACTCGTAAATCCACCCACGCGTGGTAAGATGTGGTGGGGGGATTCACAGGGCTGTGCTGAGACATGAAAAGGAACAAGGGATTCTGCCTGGGACAGGGAGCCAAGAAGGTCCTGGAGGAGGAGACACAGGCTGTAGTGGCAGGTGTGAGGGCCCCTGGAGGGAGAGTGGACAGCAGGAGCGGGGGGGGGGGGGGGGGGGGGGGGGGGGGGGGGGGGGGGGGGGGGGGGGGGGGGGGGGGGGGGGGGGGGGGGGGGGGGGGGGGGGGGGGGGGGGGGGGGGGGGTGTGGCTCGCAGCGCCCTCTGCTGGGCAGGAGGCCTCACTGCGCAGGTCAGGCAGGAGGAGGCCCACTGGGTCTGGCTTGCAGCCCTCTGTGCTCCTGTGCCATGTGTGCACACAGCCACCTGCACGACGTCCCTGCTTCACACGCTCCCCACAGATGTGCAGAAGAGGGGCCGGGGCTGCAGGGGGACGGTCTGGCCCGGACCCCGAGTGCATGCACACGCAAGGCCAGCAAGCACTCTGTCCACAGCCGTCCAGCCCTCACTGCGCTCTGCCTCCTCCCCCTGCAGTGCAGCCCCCACCGCCCGACCACCTCCAGGTCAGAACTACTGGGGACCGCGTCCTGCTGACCTGGCGCGTGGCCCTGGGGGGGCCCCGGACGCCCTGGCTGTTGCAGGAGAACCTGGAATTTGAGGTGGCCTACAAGCGCCTTCACGACTCCTGGGAGGTAGGACGCCCAGCCGGCTGCGCTCAGGGGGCCCCAGGGCACGGCTGGGCGCCCCTCCTGCAGCGCCCTCTCTCTCACAGGATGCGTCCACCGTCCACTGCAACTCCTCCTGGGCTGTCCTGGGGCCAGCGCACCTGCTGCCCAGCAGCTCCTACGTGGCCCGAGTGCGCACGCGGCTGGCCCCCGGCTCGGGCCTCTCGGGCAGGCCCAGCCAGTGGAGCCCCGAGGTTCGCTGGGACTCGCAGCCAGGTACCAGAGGCCGGGCGGGAAATGGGCCTGTGGCGGGGCGGCTCCCCGGGGCTCCTGGGCAGTGGGGAGGCTGGGTCATTGCAGCCCCCAGCTGCCACGTGCTCTTCAGAGAGGGTCCTGGGCCAGCTCTGTCTCCAGGGGACTCTGCCCAGCCCACTCGGTCTCACGCATATCGGGTTCCATGTCGGGCATACTTTCTGCTGATGGCAGTGACGGTCGTGATCAGGGCGGCATTATTGTCAGCTGCATGGTAATGAGCGCTGTACAGTGCACGACTGGCCTGCTCTGCTGTGTTCTGTCCCCCACACGCTGGAACCCCCAGACCATCCCCCGCCTTCAGGACCAGGTGCATGTTCCTGGATTCTGGCACAAGACCAGTCCAGGCCCTCTCTGTGCTAAGACCAATGGGGGTCCCAGAGGTTGAAGTGAGGGTGGAGTGACCCCGGCTCTCTCCCGCCCAGGGGACGAGGCCCGGCCCCACAACCTGCAGTGCTTCTTCGATGGCGCCCACACGCTCAGCTGCTCCTGGGAGGTGAGGTCCCTGGTGACCAGCTCCGTCTCCTTCGGCCTGTTCTACAGGTCCAGCCCGGAAGCAGAGTGAGCGTCCCTCCCATCCTCCCCGCTCTCAGCCTTGCCCTGGCCAGGCTTACGCCTGTTCCCGAGTTCCCAGCAGAAGCCACAGCTTAGCAGAGGCCTCAGCCCCCTGCGGTCCTTCCCCAGCCCCTGTCCTCAGCTTGGCTGTGCTCCCCAGGGAGAAGGAATGTCCCCTGCTGCAGAAGGAGGAGCTCGGCAGCCTCTACACCCGGCACTGGCACCGATGCAACGTATCTGTGTCCCACCTCGGGCTCCACCGCCAGTACCTCGTCTCTGTGCGCCCGCAGAGGGAAGAGAAATTCATAAAGAGCTCAAACAACAGTGAGTCAGCCCCAGCATCATCTGGGTATCTCGCGGCTTCACTAGTTATCTAGACTCCATTCTAGAACCCAAATAACCCAGGGTTCTTCCTGGGCCAGGCCCCAAGTTTGTCCCTTTCAAAGGAAAGCTGACCAGTGGTCTAACATGAACATGCGTTATTCTGGTGTCTCATGGAATTTTTCAGGACATCGTGATACTCCGAGGACCATGACTATGATACTGAAAGAGGACACAACGAATGATTGCCAGGAACTGGTCCTTAAACCTGGCTCCCTCCTTTGCTGGCCTCTGCCTCCTCTCCTGAACCCCCGAGAGCTCCTCTCTCCGGCCAAGCCTCTGCTTCTCCCACCAAAACTTCTTCTATTCCCTGATTGGATTTTTCACTTGCTGATTTCTAAAGTTCTCCTACTCCTACTCTCAGTTTTCAAAATCGTGATCCATGATTCACTTTTCAGTTGGGACTGCAGCTTGTAACAAATCGAGGGTCCTGCAGGTCCATGTCACTTGGTCCTACCTGTCTCAAGATGACCAAGTACTTCCAGTGTCACTCCTTAGTGACATCAAAGGCAGCAGCTAATCTGCCTTGGGCACCTGGGTTCAAATCCACTACTTCCCCGGGCAACAGTCTTCCTACAGTTCAAGCGCACAAAAGATATGAAGGGCTTACAGTGGTCCCTGGCACACAGGCACCTCACCAAACGATAGCCATTTGCCTTGTTTTTGCAAAAAGCCCCATGAAGTCATCAAGGTTATGAACACTGTTTTTTTCTTTCCTTTCCGGCTGGTAGACTGAAGCTCAGAGTTGCACAGATAGTCAGAGGTAAATCAAGGGTGAAGTGCAGAACCTGAGTCCACGCCCACTTTTTCCTTTCTGTGCCTTTTGCATTTTCTAATGTGTGCTTTGCCCGGCCAGCTGGGAGAAGCTGTCGCAAAGGCACTAAAGTTCTTTGTTTGGTCACAATGTGGCTGGGGAGGGGGTTCCCTAAGTGCAGCTGCGGCCTGCAGGCTACACAGGGAAAGAGAATCTTCAGGTATGCCTGGCTTCAGACACCGCCCTGCGCCTCTGGGGGTCCAGGGACAGTAGCTCAGCATAGAGTCAGTCTCAGAGACTCTGAAGTAGGTGTCAGGACCAGCCAGGGCGCAGCCTCTGCCACTCGCGCTGCTGAGCTGCCAGTCTTGGGCAGCTTCCCTACTTGTTCAGAGCCTCCGTTTCCCCATCTGTAAGATGACAAATTATAGTGCTGACCACAGAGGGTCAGGAGAATTGAGGGAGCTTGGTTGACAGTGCCTGGGACAGAGGGCATATATTACAGAACTCATTTATGGTGATTTTGTTTTTATTCCAAACTCGAGGAGGAAACAGGCTTTGCCCCTTCACAGCTGAGTGGACCTTGGTGCCTCCCAGAGCCGGGCTGCTCAGGCCCCTGTGGCTGAGCGCGTAGAGCCGGGAGGAAGGACAGGGCTGGGACCCTGGGCCTTGGGCCAGGGAGGCCAGTACCTGCGGCCATCATGGATCTCAAGAGATGTTGCCCTGGAGGAAGGATATCATGACCATCCTAAAAGTGTCCCTCCTTCAGTCCAGATGGCCCGCCCCACCCTCAATGTGACCAAGGAGGGAGATAGCTACAGCCTGCGCTGGGAGGCAGAGAAGATGTACTACACGCACATCGATCACACGTTCCAGGTCCAGTACAAGAAGGACGCGGCCAAGTGGGAGGTGAGAGGCTGGGGCGGGGGCACGTATGGGGGACCCCCAGGGAGGGACAGGACACCCCAAGAGGCCCCACCTGCACAGAGCCTGGCTAGCAGGGGCCTCTCAGAGGTGGCCATGGTGACCACGCCCCAGTGTGGTCACAGGTCACGGTCCCTCCTCCTGGTGAAGGAGCTGGGGCTCGGGGTGACGTGACATGGTCACAGGAACACAGCTGACCTGAGATGCAGGGGCAGGACCATCGGGGCGGGCAGGCTGAGACCCCTGGGTGAAGGTTTCTCAAAGTCACACAGGCCTGGGGACATGGCTTCAGAGCAGTCCTGCAGGACCCCAGGACAGCCGCGGAGCGCAGACCTGCCCCGGGGCAGCATGAAGCCCGGATGGGTCCTCTCTCTCCACCCCCACTCGGGCAGCCCTTCGGCCTGGGCGCGGACCCCGGGATCCTCAGAGCCAGGGAAGAAAGCCAGCGAGCCAGGCTCAGAGCTTCCAGCTGGGGATGGGGAAACTGAGGCGAAGGAGGTGACTCCGTGTGAAGCCAGGAGGGCCCGGGTTCCTGAGCTTGGGTCTCAGGACCTGGAGCTCACTCCACCTGCGCTGAGTTCCTGAGACGGGCGTAATGTGGGTGCAGGCTGTACCCCACACACCTGGTCAGTGGAGGAGCCTCCGAGAGAGGGGACGAGGTGACTCCTGGGTCCTGGGCCCGGGCATTGTCCGGGCACTGGGAGAGCTAGCGTCCAGGCCGGGGGCAGAGCGAGTGCTGCAGCGGCACTGGACCGGGGTCCCCGGGGTGGCAGTGAGGCCGCTCAGACTGCACGTGGCTGCTGCAGGACAGAAGGGTGCCGGGCCTGGGGTGCTGCAGGAGGGCGTGGCGGCTGTGCCCTGCACAGGGCTGGGTCCTCTGCCTCAGCACACCTGCCCCCGCAGGACAGCGTGACAGAGACCCTGCAGAGCGCCCACAGCATGTCCCTGCCGGCCCTGGAGCCGTCCACCAAGTACTGGGCCCGGGTGAGGGTCAGGCCCGGCCCTGGCGGCTACGACGGGATCTGGAGCGAGTGGAGTGAGGAGCGCGTCTGGACCACGGAGTGGGGTACGTGCCCACCGCCACCGCCCCTGCGGGGGGCTCTGCACATGGGGCACGGGAGGGCCAGCACAGACCCGCTGCCCGTCCTGCTCCCCTAGTGTGTCACTAGTCACCGGAAGTGACACCTGCCGTGCAGCACACTCCGCAGCGGAGCACTGGAGAGGGAGCACAGAGGAGCAGACCCTGCCCGCCCTCCCTCCCGCAGTGCACACCGCAGGTCTTGGGGCCCGTGCCCCCCCATCTGCCTCCAGCCCTCCGTCCCCACCGACTCTCCTTCCTCCCTCCCTCCGCAGCGCTGCCCGTGTGGGTGCTGGCCCTCATCCTGGTCATCCTCACCCTCGTCCTGCTGCTGCTCCTGCGCTTCTGCGGCCTCTACGGGTACAGGTAAGGGCTCCCCGGCCCGGCTCCGTCCTCTCCCTGCACTGCCACCCTGGCCTCCGTGTCCCCTCTGGACCCGGGTGTGGGGTGGCTGGCCCCCAGGTCTCTGACCACTGTCACCTCCCTGGTCCTTGCAGGCTGAACAGGAAGTGGAAGGAGAAGATCCCCAACCCCAGCAAGAGCCAGCTGTTCCAGGTAGGACGGGGGAGGGGCTCCTCTGCTGCTGGGACCTGTCCCTGTCCTGCTGTCCCTCCTTCTCTGCGGATCTCCGTGGCCAGGCCGCGGTGCTGTGCTGTGCTGGGGCAGCGGGTGTGGCCCCCGCTCAGAGGAGTCCGGGAGCAGGTCTCCTGTCCCCACATGCAGGACCCAGGGGAGGCGCAGCCTCTGTGGCCTCCTTTCCCGGCCTCAGAAGCCCTGGCGGCTCCTGATCAGGTGGGGTTTCTCCCGGGTTGGGTCCTCGGGACCTCTACCCTGCACTGTCCTCCACCTGTCTCCGCCTCACCCTCCTGGGCACTAATGTCCTTTGTCTTGCAGGACTGGGGTGCAGGGCTCAGGCTCCCAGCCAGCCCAAGGGGCTTCCCCAGCAGCAGCAGCCCTCCCCAGGGCCCATGGGACAGGCCCCCCCCTGAGCTGCGGAGGTGAGTGTGTGGCTGTGCGATGGCGCTGGGCTTGTGGGGAGCAGGTAGGGGGACCCCATAGGCTCAGGGGCTCCCAGGAGGGGCCCAGGGCTCACTGTGAAGGACCAGGGAGGGTGGTTTAGCGGAAGCAGGCGGCTCTCAGGTAACAGGCACAACTTCCTGACGGCCAGGTGACTGGGCAGAGGCAGGAGACTGGACAGAGGGCCTGTCTCCGGCCTACTGCCCAGGGCGGCGGCACACTGCAGAGTCCTCTCGGGTGTCTGACAGCCGTGGACTGCAGCTCAGTGTTCAGGGGGTGTTTGTGGAGGGGTGAGCAGTCACAGGAGGCTGGGCCCTGCACCAGGGCGAGATGCAGCCCTGCAGTGGACAGCCTAGATCTGCACGTTAGGGATGGGGCCCAGGACCCCTGGGGAGCCTGCCTTGGTGACAGTGCGATTGCTGGGCCTCTGTCGCCTCTTTTCCCTTGGTTCTTACCCGGAGGCCGAGTGGGGTCAGGCCCACACAGCACCCACGCCTGTCCTGTGCAGGCACTGAATTGTCTGCCCAGGTAGTCTCCATTTCTCTGCCTCTGTGCTCCCCACAGGGGGTCTTCTGCAGAGTCTGAGGACAGTGAGGTGTCACTGCTCACCATAGAGAACCTTAAAGTTGTCTGTGATCCACCACCTGGACCCGATACCACGCCAGCCGCCTCGGGTCTGCCTGTGGAGCAGCCCCCCGGGCCCCAGCCCAGCCCACCAGCCCCCTCCAGCAAGACCAAAGACCGGCTTCCCAGCTTCGACTTCAACGGCCCCTACCTGGGGCCACCCCACAGCATCTCCCTGCCTGACATCGAGGGCCAGCTGGCGGCCCCCCAGAACCAGGGGCCGGCACCCACGGGCTCCCTGGAGTACCTGTGTCTGCCCCCCGGGGGACAGGTGCAGCTGGTCCCACTGGCTCAGGTGATGGGGCAGGACCGGGCTGTGGATGCCGAGGGTCGGCCCGGCCTCGGGGCAGAGGGGAAGCCATCCCTGGAACCCGGGCCAGGCCTTGCCCTGCCTGTATCTGAGCTGGGAATGGGTGCACCGAGCCCAAAGGACGGCCCAGTGGCTCTGCCTCCCAGCTCTGGGGACCCTGAGGACCCTGTGGCAGCCTCTGCTTATGTCGCCTCTGCAGACCTGGCTCTCACCCTGCCCACAGGGGCCCCTGCCGTCTCCCTGGCTGCCCCTCTGGGCCTCCCCTCACACCAGAACCCCGGCCCCTGTGCTAACCTGCCTGGGGGGCCCCCTGAAGCCCCAGCCCCAGGGAAGCCAGGGTTTGAGGGCTACGTGGAGCTCCCTGCAAACACGGGTCTGTTCCCCGAGTCTCCTCCACCCAGCAGCCCCACCTTGAGCCCAGGGGAACCCCGGGAGGATGTGACCCCTGTGTCCCCACACATCGAGGGGCTGCTTGTTCTGCAGCAGGTGGGTGACTATTGCTTCCTCCCTGGCCTTGGAACCGGCCCTCTCTTACCCCGGAGCAAGCCCTCGTCCCCAGGACCCTGTCCTGAGGTCAGGGGCCTGGACCACGCTTCTCCAAACAAGAGGCCCCCGTGCCAGCCCACGCCCCAGGTGCCAGCCATTCAGTTCTTCAAGTCCCTGAAGCACCAGGACTACCTGTCCCTGCCCCCGTGGGACGTCAGCAGGCCCCGAGAGGTGTGCTGAGGCCCTGCAGACGCCTCCGGTGGGCCCGCCCCAGTCATCTCTGCAGAGCCACAGGGGTCTGGAGAGTGCCTGCCCGCCCTCTGCTGTCCCCAGGACCTGCAGCATGTCCCTTCCCTGCAGGTCCTGACCAGATCCCTAGGGATCAAGCTTTCCGTGCAAATTCACTCGTCTCCCTCGAAGTCTCCCCTTGCTTTGGGGATCGCCCTGCTTGGGTGTAGCTTCTTTCTGTTTTCATTGATTCAGGATTGGGGCAAGGTTGGGGTCTCGCTGAGCCTGTTCTCAGAGTGAGACCTGTTTGGCGTGTTTAATGACCCCTGTCAGCTGCCTGTCCCCAACAGGCACCCCATGGCACACTGTGAGTCCAAGTGTGGGAGGCGCTGGGAGGCATCGCAGGGTCACACCTTGCGGGGGACACGGGGAGTGGGCATGCACATGGAAGCCTCCGGTGGACCCCAACCGACTCTGCTGTCACTCCGGAACACAGACACAGGGCATAGAGTGCCAGGCTGTGAGCTCCTGAGGAGGCCTGTGGCAGGGAGGGGTTCCAGAGAACTGGGAGCCTCTGGCCAGGTGAAGAAGTCACCAATCTGGGCAAAGCCAGGTGATGGTCACAGTTATGGCCAGGCTGAAGGGACAGGGAGGGGAAACCAGAACCCACATTGTCAACTGTAGAAAAATTGGGGGAAAAAATCTCCATAAAGGAAAAAGGGAATGACCCAAGAGCATCCATGCTTTAAGGCATTTATTCTGGGTGGGCAAGCTGCCCTCTCTCCAGAGAGACGGCACGACCGTGGCTCCCACTGGCTGCAGGTGAAAGGTGGCGGGTCCACGTCTGGGCCGGCTCTGGGGATCACAGTTCTTTGAGATCTTTGCTTTTCTGATCTGCAACAACAACAATAATGATAGCATTACATTGTTTTAGTTTGCATTATCTGATCATTACCAAGTTTGCACATATTTGTGTATGTGTTGTGTGCCTTGCCTTTTCCTTTCTTTCTTTTTTCTTTTATTTGCTGGACTAAGGCCCATGGAGGCCTTTTTGTTCCACTGGGTGTTACCCTTTTCCGATGAACTTTTCAAGACTATTTGCATATGGCCTTTCATCAGTGGTGCAAATCGCTTGCCTCTTGATCTGTCTTGTAACTCTGTCGGTGGCAGGTGGCGGACCCGCCGCCGCACTTCAGTGTGGTCCTGAGCTGGGTCACCGGCTGCCTCTCCACTTTGGATGCCAAACTTACAAAGGTTCTTTTCCTGGCAAAGTCGCATTGGTCCTAATTTATATTGCTCCCAGTTTTTTGTGAATGTGTTTTAAGCTTTTATGTTAAACTGTAATTAGTTTGGAACATGTGAGACAGAGATCTGTCTTTATGTTTTCCCAAACACAGAGCCAAGTGTCTTTGAAGCATTTGTCCATGCTCGGTCCATGTGTCTGAAATTCCACTTTCACAGACAGAAAGTACTCCTCGTATAGACTGCGTCAGCTTGTAGGACCCCTATCTCACGACCTCATGCTCTCCACGGCACTCACCGCCCTGATCATTGTTTTCTAGAAGGTTTTTGTTTTGTTTTGTTTGTTTGTTTTTGTTTTGTGGTACTGGGGATTGAACTCAGGGGCATTCTACCTCCGAGCTACACCCTCATCCCTACTTTATTTTTATTTTGAAACAAGGTCTCACTAGATTGATGAGAGCCTGTCTACTTGCTGAGGCTGTCCTCGAACCTAAGATCCTCCTGTCTCAGCCTCCCACATACTGGGATTACAAGCGTGCACCACCACGCCTGGCTTTCCAGCAGGTCTTAACAAGTGGCAGGGCATGTGTGCTTGCTACTTTTGTTCATCAATCCTTGCTCATTACGGCTGTGTCTATGGTTGAAGAAATGCAAACTGTGAATATCAAGAAACCCATAACAGCATGTTAATTCATTCTAAAGTAGAAAAATCTTTGAAAAATGAATGAGATGGGCCTCTGTGTATTAGAAGTCTAAGACAGTAACTCCAAAATGTCTGGGCATTGTTAAGAGAGGGACATTGCAATAAAATATGTATAAAATATGACAAAACCAAGCCCAGACTTGTCTTATGTGTTGGGGGGTCAGGAGGGTTGCTATTTGGGCTCTGAGCTCTGGGGTGAGTGACGAGTCAGTCTCAGTGAGTGTAGAGTGGGGCAGGCCACCGTGGAGACACACAGGCCGTTGCAGCAGAATGAGAGTCAGGTGGGTTTCTAGGAAAATCAGGAGGTAGTGAGGGAGAAGAAAGACAGAGAGCAAGAGGAGGAGGAAGAACACATTCACATTTTAAAAATCTATCCTTGGGCCAGGTACAGTGGCACACACCTGTAATCATCCCAGTGACTCAGGAGGCTGAGGCAGGAGAATCGCAAGTTGAAGGCCAGACTGGGCAACTTAGTGAGACCTTGTCTAAAAACAAAACATAAAAAGGACTAGGGGTGTAGTTAAGTCCTGGATTCAATCCCCAGTACTAAAAGAAAAAAAAAACAACTATTGTCTGAAATTCAAATTTAGGCATCTGTATTTGATCTCTACTCAAGAGAATGGAAAACTAAGTAAGAGGCTGAGTTGCCCATAAACATAGCTGAGAACAGTTAGGGGCTCAAACGATTTATGGAACCAACTCACTCAGTCCTCACAACCCTCTGAGGCAGACACCGTAGCTTTAAATCTAAAAGCTCTGTGAAGACCTCATCTCCACAGCCCTTCACCCTGCAGGCCTGTTTTCCTCCATGCCTGGATTCTTAAAAGGTCCAGTAAATCTTAGAGTGCTGTAAGTCCAGTTAATTGGTGCCTATATACATTTTGTTAGCTTATAAAACATCTTCCTAGACTGATAAAAAGAAGTCTGGAGAAAGACCAAGTTCAAAGACCAATGATTTGGTTCAGTCCCATGCCATCCATCAACCAGATAATATCAGCCTGAAGATTGCGAGAAAAACCAGACCCTCGAGGGGTCCCTGCCCTGCCTCCACCACGGTCAAAGGAACCCAGCTCCTTAGACTGAGCCGTCCCACGGACCATTCGCGCTCATCATTTACAAAGTTTCCTGAAAAGAAGAGCCTTCTCCGCCAGAGATGTCTCCATCTCCCCCGACCCTCTCCTGCACTCTTTTTTATTTCATTTTTATTTTTTTTCATGTGTATTTCTGTTTTCTCCTAAATAAACCTGTCTGTAGCTCTACTCTTTGTCTTGGAAATTCTCTTTTTTTTTTTTTTTTTTTGCAGTACTGGGGATTGAACCCAGGGGCATTCTATCTCCAAGACACACTTCCAGCCCTATTTTATTCTTATTTTGAAACAGGGTCTCACTAAGTTGCAAAGGGCCTCACTAAGTAATTGAGGCTGCCCAAGAACCTGAGATCCTCCTGTCTCAGCCTCCCAAGTACTGGGATTACAAGCGTGCGCCACCACGCCCTGCTTAGAAATTCTTTTCCAACCCACACCCATGACACAACAGACTTCATCTACCAATGACCCCGAGTCACCCCACAAGTCCTAACTCAAGTGTGGGCTCCTTCGAGGAGGCTCCTGCTCTCTCTGAAGGCCTCTCTGCACCCACGCAGAGCACTTCTCAGTATCTCTGTCCCACCCACCGCTTGATTTTGTCCCTGACCCTTACTCTTTATCGCCCAGGGCAATCCCTGGCTTATACCTTTGCGACCCAACTCGACTTGGGGCTCGCTACGGCTCAGCCATGATCTGGCCGAGTCCAGGCTTCAGTGCCCAGCTCAGACCTAGCACATGTACCTAGTGCTACTAAGGAGAGGAGGTCGCAATGTCCTGCAGCGAGCTGACAGAAACGGAGACTCACTAGGAGTTTGCCAAACGGCTTTGTAAGTCTTTGGCGTGGAGGGTGAGGCCTTGAAGGACACACTCAAGAGAAAGGATATGTCCCCTTATCTAGTGCATGAGAAAGGACGAGACATGTGTCCTGTCCCCCAGAGACTGTGACCCCGGCAGTTACTAACATCGACACAGACCTTCACAAACGGTGGGCTGATTTTGGTGGGGAAAGTTGGGGAGAGATTTGGCGCTATGGCCCAGCCCAATCTGCACCGATGTGAGATGAGGCAGAGACCATGTGCTCGCAGCTGAGGAGCCCGAGGCCTCTGGGAAAGTGGAGGCACAGGGCACAGGCAGGGTGGGGGTGACTCGCTGGGTACCGGGGTGAGGGGCTATGAGGCATCCTATCCTGAGGGCTCAAGTTGGGAGGCCCCGGGGGACATGGATCTAGACTACAGAGGTTCCACCAATCACTAAGAACCCAGTAGAAAACATGTCAAATTACTTGAGCATTCTACAAAAAAAAAAAAAAAATATATATATATATATATATATATATATATATATATATATATATATATATGTGGTAGCTAGGCGTGTTGCACTCCTGTAATCCCAGTACTTGGGAGGCTGAGACAGGAGGATCACAGGTTCGAGGCCAGCCTCAACCACTTAGCAAGACACTCGACAACTTAGATTCTGTTTCAAATTTTTTTTAAAGGGGCTGGGGGTGTAGCTCAGAGGTAGAAGGCCCCTGGGTTCAACCCCCAGTACTACATACACACAAAAAAATTGTATATAAAAATACATATAAATATATATTATATATGTAATTATATATACACATTCATTACATATATGTAGCCAGTAAACACACACATACACACACAAATATCTATATAGTCAATAAACAAAACTAAACATCGGGTAGATATGGGGTGGGGAACCGCTGATCATATCCAGAGTTGGGAAAGGTGTGGGGATACAGTATTCTTCTCCTACTTTTAAATAGACTTTACTTTTGTGTGTGTGTGTGGTACTGGGGATTGAACTCAGGGGCATTCTACCTCCGAGCTACACCCCCAGCCCTATTTTTCATTTTTTATTTTGAAACAGGGTCTCACTAAGTTGCAGAGAGCCTCACTAAGTAGCTGAGGCTGGCTGCGAACTCGGATCCTCTGGTCTCAGCCTCCCAAGTACTGGGATTTCAAGCGTGCGCCACCACGCCCGGCTTAGACTTTACTTTTTAAAGCAGTTTTAGGTTCACAGTGAAACTGAGGACAAGGTCTCTAGCCCGACACAGCCTCCTCCACCTCCATCCTCTCCACGTTGTCTCAGTCTGACCATAGACGGGGAGGCTTAGAAACAACCGAAATTTATTTCCCACGGTCTGGAGGCTGGAAGCCCAGATTCGGTGTCTGGTGAGCGCCCGCTTCCTCAGAGACAGAGCCTTCTGTCTGTGTCCGCGCATGGCTGAAGGGGCCGGGGGTGTGTCTGGGGTCTCTTTTATAAGGGGCAGAGCCTTCATGACCCCTCAAGGGCTTCACCTCCTAATAACATCACGTTGGCTGTCAGGATCGCAACATGTAAAATCTGGAGGGACCTAAACACTCCACACACTGCAGTATTTGTACATTTGTCACAACTGATGCATCTACTTTGACAAATACTGTCCCCCAAAGTCTAGAGTGTTGTACACTCTGTGGCTTTTGACAACTGCATGTTTACTTTCTCCACAATTTCACCTTTTCCAGAATGGAAAAATTAGGGGTCCACAAAGTGCAGCCACGGGTCCGATAGCATGAGCACTAGCTGGGCCCTCGTTGGGAATGCCGTCTCTCCGGCCCACCCTGGGCCCCTGAACCCAAGGCTCCGTGTTCTAAGCACCTCTGGCGCTGGTTCTGACGCACGGCTAAGTTTCAGGAGGACTTCCCTGCACCACGACAGTCTCCTCCGGACACACAGAACCTTGTGGGGGAGGATCCAGGGGATGACGGGACAGCAGTCCCAGCTGAGGCAGGGTGGCAGCCACACTTCCCTGGCCTGTTGTCACTTCCTAGGGCAGTGCCAGGTCCTGCAGTGGCTTCGGGGCTTTGGGGGATGTTATGCCTGGCCCTCGACACAAGCCAGGCGGGCGCCTTAGCAGGATTTGTGACTCTGACCGGCCTACTTCCAGGGGGAGAGCTGGGCCTGGGGAGGAGTGGTCAGTGTCCAACCCCAGAGGGGAGGAAGTAATCGCCCATCGGGTGCAGGACAAGCAGCCCCTCAACATGTGGCGGCATGGGGGCCACATCCTCCTGGGGCTCCCCTGGGCTCAGAGTGGGGCTGCTGGATGGAGGAGAGGTGAGAGGTCCCCAAGAGGACTTGAGGGACAGACTCGTGCTTTCAGGGAGCTCCATGTAGCCCTCAAACCCTGAATTTCCTGGGGCTAGGGCTTCAGGGGGCCCCCCAGCCCGGCTAGCACTGAGGCCGGGGTTCTGATGTGAGGGGAGGCCCAGAGGGGCAGCCAGGGAGACGGCAGGGGCCCCTGTGGGCAGGGTGAGAGCCAGGTCTGCAGAGGTGACATAAGCAGAGGCCGCCACAGGGTCCTCAGGGTCCCCAGAGCTGGGAGGCAGAGCCACTGGGCCGTCCTTTGGGCTCGGTGCACCCATTCCCAGCTCAGATGCAGGCAGGGCGGGGCCTGGCCCGGGTTCCAGGGATGGCTTCCCCTCCGCCCCGAGGCCGGGCCGACCCTCGGCATCCACAGCCCTGTCCTGCCCCATCACCTGGGCCAGTGGGACCAGCTGCACCTGTCCCCCGGGGGGCAGACACAGGTACTCCAGGGAGCCCGTGGGTGCCGGCCCCTGGTTCTGGGGGGCCGCCAGCTGGCCCCCAATGTCAGGCAGGGAGCTGCTGTGGGGTGGCCCCAGGTAGGGGCCGTTGAAGTCGAAGCTGGAAAGCTGGGTTTTGGTCCTGCTGGAGGGGGCTGGCGGGCTGGGCTGGGGCCCGGGGGGCTGCTCCACAGGCAGACCCGGGGCGGCTGGCGTGGTATCGGGCCCAGGTGGTGGATCACAGACAACTTTAGGGTCCTCTATGATGACCAGTGACACCTTACTGTCCCCAGACTCTGCAGAAGACCCCCTGTGGGGAGAACAGAGATAAGACACTGATGGGGCAGTGCCACCCTCGCCTCTGAGAGACATGGGTGGGGGGGGGCAGGCACAGGGGGCCACGAGGGCCACAACCTCCGCCGACCCATCCCTGTGGGGCCTCTGGGCTGCGTCTCACATGCTTCCCTCCCCGCCATCCAGACCCCTCTGGGTGCCACGGTCACAACACCTCAGCACCCCAGCTGACCGTCCCCTCAGGCAGGGACATCAAGTCAGCATGCCAAGCCCTCAGGGGCCAAGCCCCCCGCGCCCCCCTTGCCTCGGTCCTTTGAAACTCCAGCCAGGCTCAGAGGCCTTTCCTCCCCTGGGCTGAGCTCCCATCAGCTTCCCGGTCTGGGGCCTCAACCTGCTAGGGACTCAGCCCCTCACCCCTACCGCGGGGCTGTGGGCTGATCACCTTTGCCATGGCCATAGCTATGATCTGGAGTCCTGAGAGCACAAAGCTTAGTCCATGTGTGTCGAATGAATGAATGAGTGAATGAATGAATGAATGAGAGAGGTTAACTTTCTGCTGGAGGTCTCCAACAAAGCGTCCCCCAGGTTTCTCAAAATAGAACACCTAAGACTAAACTTGTGTCTCCCACCCCATCCTCAGCACCCCAAATCTACCTTCTCTAAATTCCTCATTCAATGACCGACATCACTAGACTTAGCTTAGGGGGAGAAGGAGCGATGTGGTGTCCCTGCCTGCCACAATTCCCTGCACCGTGGAGACTCCATGCAGGAGCCCTCAGCCCCAGTCAAGCTCAGGGCTGGCGTCCCTGCAGCTCCTCCTGTCACAGCGGGTAGGAAGCACTGGCCGCCTCCCAGGCTGAGGGTGCAGAGACAGAACCTCTGAGCCCGGGCTGGCGGCTGGGCACAGCCCCTCTCAGGAGCAAGGGTCACTACACTGCCATCCTCTTTGGGTCCTGGAGCAGGACTGCAAGGTGTGGGGTTGCACCCTGACTTTGAGGTTGAAGAAATGAAAAGGATTCTGGTCAAGTAAGGAAAAGTTCCCAGCCCAGGAGTCCTGGCTCCAGGGCCACCGCGGGGCTGAGCTCTTAGAGGAGAAACCCTCCCGCTGACCAGGCACCAGCGCTGGCAGACAGAGCGTGCCATGGCCCCTGGTCCCACCAGTCACGGCGCCGCCCCACCCTCTGGACCTGCCTCTCCATACCTGCAGGATCGGGAAGTCATTCACCTGCCCCTGTCACCCTGCTGCCCCCAGAGGTGGCCCTCGGGGATGGGAGTAAAACTTGATCCTTAGAAGCCAGTGTCATTAACAATGGCATCAAGAACCAGACCTGGGGTCCCGATATCTGACTGACCCTGGGCAGGAAAGAGTCCATTGAAGGTTCCCTAAAGAAACCTGCATCCTCCAGTGGGCTGGATGAGCAGCTGAAACACGTGTACAGTGTGCCGACCCCTGGGGCAACAGGGCAGACACAGGCCCTCTGTCCAGTGTCCTGCCTCTGCCCAGTCACCTGGCCGTCAGGAAGTTGTGCCTGTTACCTGAGAGCTGCCTGCTTCAGCTAAACCACCCTCCCTGGTCCTTCACAGTGAGCCCCGGGCCCCTCCTGGGAGCCCCTGCGCCTATGGGGTCCCCCTACCTGCTTCCCACAAGCCCAGCGCCATCGCACAGCCACACACTCACCTCCGCAGCTCAGGGGGGGGCCTGTCCCATGGCCCCTGGGGAGGGCTGCTGCTGCTGGGGAAGCCCCTTGGGCTGGCTGGGAGCCTGAGTCCTGCACCCCAGTCCTGCAAGACAAAGGACATTAGTGCCCAGGAGGGGGGGGCGGGGACAGGTGGAGGACAGTGGAGGGCAGAGGGGTCCCGAGGGCCCAGACCCGGGAGAAACCCCACCTGATCAGGAGCCGCCAGGGCTTCTGAGGCCAGGAAAGGAGGCCACAGAGGCTGCGCCTCCCCTGGGTCCTGCATGTGGGGACAGGAGACCTGCTCCCGGACTCCTCTGAGCGGGGGCCACACTCGCTGCCCCAGCACACCACGGCACCGCGGCCTGGCCACGGAGACCCTGCCAGCGTGGCCATCTCCCCCCACAAGGGCCCGATCCTCACCCTGCTCTGCCTCTGCACTGACCCACAGGAGCTGCACCCCACACACCAGGAGCCCCACCCTCCACCCACCCCCAGGAGCAGCACCCTCCCCCAGCCCAGGCCCACCTGCCCTCGGGTCCCTCCATCGACCCAGGACTGCCGCTGCTCTGCCAGGTGACCAGGGACAGCATCCTGCCGGCCCCGCTGGCTCACCAAGCTCAGGAGGCCAGCCTACCCGGCCATACCTGGCCTCCCACAGAGAGGGAGGGACAGCGGGACAGGGACAGGTCCCAGCAGCAGAGGAGCCCCTCCCCCATCCTACCTGGAACAGCTGGCTCTTGCTGGGGTTGGGGATCTTCTCCTTCCACTTCCTGTTCAACCTGCAAGGACCAGGGAGGTGACAGTGGCCAGAGACCTGGGGGCCAGCCACCCCACACCCGGGTCCAGAGGGGACACGGAGGCCGGGGTGGCAGTGCAGGGAGAGGACAGAGCTGGGCCGGGGAGCCCTTACCTGTACCCGTAGAGGCCGCAGAAGCGCAGGAGCAGCAGCAGGACGAGGGTGAGGATGACCAGGATGAGGGCCAGCACCCACACGGGCAGCGCTGCGGAGGGAGGGAGGAAGGAGAGTCGGTGGGGACGGAGGGCTGGAGGCAGATGGGGGGGCACGGGCCCCAAGACCTGCGGTGTGCGCTGCGGGAGGGAGGGAGGGCAGGGTCTGCTCCTCCGTGCTCCCTCTCCAGTGCTCCGCTGCGGAGTGTGCTGCACGGCAGGTGTCACTTCCGGTGACTAGTGACACACTAGGGGAGGAGGACGGGCAGCGGGTCTGTGCTGGCGCTCCCGTGCCCCATGTGCAGAGCCCCCCGCAGGGGCGGTGGCGGTGGGCTCGTACCCCACTCCGTGGTCCAGACGCGCTCCTCACTCCACTCGCTCCAGATCCCGTCGTAGCCGCCAGGGCCGGGCCTGACCCTCACCCGGGCCCAGTACTTGGTGGACGGCTCCAGGGCCGGCAGGGACATGCTGTGGGCGCTCTGCAGGGTCTCTGTCACGCTGTCCTGCGGGGGCAGGTGTGCTGAGGCAGAGGACCCAGCCCTGTGCAGGGCACAGCCGCCACGCCCTCCTGCAGCACCCCAGGCCCGGCACCCTTCTGTCCTGCAGCAGCCACGTGCAGTCTGAGCGGCCTCACTGCCACCCCGGGGACCCCGGTCCAGTGCCGCTGCAGCACTCGCTCTGCCCCCGGCCTGGACGCTAGCTCTCCCAGTGCCCGGACAATGCCCGGGCCCAGGACCCAGGAGTCACCTCGTCCCCTCTCTCGGAGGCTCCTCCACTGACCAGGTGTGTGGGGTACAGCCTGCACCCACATTACGCCCGTCTCAGGAACTCAGCGCAGGTGGAGTGAGCTCCAGGTCCTGAGACCCAAGCTCAGGAACCCGGGCCCTCCTGGCTTCACACGGAGTCACCTCCTTCGCCTCAGTTTCCCCATCCCCAGCTGGAAGCTCTGAGCCTGGCTCGCTGGCTTTCTTCCCTGGCTCTGAGGATCCCGGGGTCCGCGCCCAGGCCGAAGGGCTGCCCGAGTGGGGGTGGAGAGAGAGGACCCATCCGGGCTTCATGCTGCCCCGGGGCAGGTCTGCGCTCCGCGGCTGTCCTGGGGTCCTGCAGGACTGCTCTGAAGCCATGTCCCCAGGCCTGTGTGACTTTGAGAAACCTTCACCCAGGGGTCTCAGCCTGCCCGCCCCGATGGTCCTGCCCCTGCATCTCAGGTCAGCTGTGTTCCTGTGACCATGTCACGTCACCCCGAGCCCCAGCTCCTTCACCAGGAGGAGGGACCGTGACCTGTGACCACACTGGGGCGTGGTCACCATGGCCACCTCTGAGAGGCCCCTGCTAGCCAGGCTCTGTGCAGGTGGGGCCTCTTGGGGTGTCCTGTCCCTCCCTGGGGGTCCCCCATACGTGCCCCCGCCCCAGCCTCTCACCTCCCACTTGGCCGCGTCCTTCTTGTACTGGACCTGGAACGTGTGATCGATGTGCGTGTAGTACATCTTCTCTGCCTCCCAGCGCAGGCTGTAGCTATCTCCCTCCTTGGTCACATTGAGGGTGGGGCGGGCCATCTGGACTGAAGGAGGGACACTTTTAGGATGGTCATGATATCCTTCCTCCAGGGCAACATCTCTTGAGATCCATGATGGCCGCAGGTACTGGCCTCCCTGGCCCAAGGCCCAGGGTCCCAGCCCTGTCCTTCCTCCCGGCTCTACGCGCTCAGCCACAGGGGCCTGAGCAGCCCGGCTCTGGGAGGCACCAAGGTCCACTCAGCTGTGAAGGGGCAAAGCCTGTTTCCTCCTCGAGTTTGGAATAAAAACAAAATCACCATAAATGAGTTCTGTAATATATGCCCTCTGTCCCAGGCACTGTCAACCAAGCTCCCTCAATTCTCCTGACCCTCTGTGGTCAGCACTATAATTTGTCATCTTACAGATGGGGAAACGGAGGCTCTGAACAAGTAGGGAAGCTGCCCAAGACTGGCAGCTCAGCAGCGCGAGTGGCAGAGGCTGCGCCCTGGCTGGTCCTGACACCTACTTCAGAGTCTCTGAGACTGACTCTATGCTGAGCTACTGTCCCTGGACCCCCAGAGGCGCAGGGCGGTGTCTGAAGCCAGGCATACCTGAAGATTCTCTTTCCCTGTGTAGCCTGCAGGCCGCAGCTGCACTTAGGGAACCCCCTCCCCAGCCACATTGTGACCAAACAAAGAACTTTAGTGCCTTTGCGACAGCTTC
Source organism: Graphiurus murinus (assembly GCA_004027655.1). Classification (NCBI taxonomy): domain Eukaryota; kingdom Metazoa; phylum Chordata; class Mammalia; order Rodentia; family Gliridae; genus Graphiurus; species Graphiurus murinus. The sequence continues at coordinate 19,164 of PVLC010026905.1, forward strand.
TCCCAGCTGGCCGGGCAAAGCACACATTAGAAAATGCAAAAGGCACAGAAAGGAAAAAGTGGGCGTGGACTCAGGTTCTGCACTTCACCCTTGATTTACCTCTGACTATCTGTGCAACTCTGAGCTTCAGTCTACCAGCCGGAAAGGAAAGAAAAAAACAGTGTTCATAACCTTGATGACTTCATGGGGCTTTTTGCAAAAACAAGGCAAATGGCTATCGTTTGGTGAGGTGCCTGTGTGCCAGGGACCACTGTAAGCCCTTCATATCTTTTGTGCGCTTGAACTGTAGGAAGACTGTTGCCCGGGGAAGTAGTGGATTTGAACCCAGGTGCCCAAGGCAGATTAGCTGCTGCCTTTGATGTCACTAAGGAGTGACACTGGAAGTACTTGGTCATCTTGAGACAGGTAGGACCAAGTGACATGGACCTGCAGGACCCTCGATTTGTTACAAGCTGCAGTCCCAACTGAAAAGTGAATCATGGATCACGATTTTGAAAACTGAGAGTAGGAGTAGGAGAACTTTAGAAATCAGCAAGTGAAAAATCCAATCAGGGAATAGAAGAAGTTTTGGTGGGAGAAGCAGAGGCTTGGCCGGAGAGAGGAGCTCTCGGGGGTTCAGGAGAGGAGGCAGAGGCCAGCAAAGGAGGGAGCCAGGTTTAAGGACCAGTTCCTGGCAATCATTCGTTGTGTCCTCTTTCAGTATCATAGTCATGGTCCTCGGAGTATCACGATGTCCTGAAAAATTCCATGAGACACCAGAATAACGCATGTTCATGTTAGACCACTGGTCAGCTTTCCTTTGAAAGGGACAAACTTGGGGCCTGGCCCAGGAAGAACCCTGGGTTATTTGGGTTCTAGAATGGAGTCTAGATAACTAGTGAAGCCGCGAGATACCCAGATGATGCTGGGGCTGACTCACTGTTGTTTGAGCTCTTTATGAATTTCTCTTCCCTCTGCGGGCGCACAGAGACGAGGTACTGGCGGTGGAGCCCGAGGTGGGACACAGATACGTTGCATCGGTGCCAGTGCCGGGTGTAGAGGCTGCCGAGCTCCTCCTTCTGCAGCAGGGGACATTCCTTCTCCCTGGGGAGCACAGCCAAGCTGAGGACAGGGGCTGGGGAAGGACCGCAGGGGGCTGAGGCCTCTGCTAAGCTGTGGCTTCTGCTGGGAACTCGGGAACAGGCGTAAGCCTGGCCAGGGCAAGGCTGAGAGCGGGGAGGATGGGAGGGACGCTCACTCTGCTTCCGGGCTGGACCTGTAGAACAGGCCGAAGGAGACGGAGCTGGTCACCAGGGACCTCACCTCCCAGGAGCAGCTGAGCGTGTGGGCGCCATCGAAGAAGCACTGCAGGTTGTGGGGCCGGGCCTCGTCCCCTGGGCGGGAGAGAGCCGGGGTCACTCCACCCTCACTTCAACCTCTGGGACCCCCATTGGTCTTAGCACAGAGAGGGCCTGGACTGGTCTTGTGCCAGAATCCAGGAACATGCACCTGGTCCTGAAGGCGGGGGATGGTCTGGGGGTTCCAGCGTGTGGGGGACAGAACACAGCAGAGCAGGCCAGTCGTGCACTGTACAGCGCTCATTACCATGCAGCTGACAATAATGCCGCCCTGATCACGACCGTCACTGCCATCAGCAGAAAGTATGCCCGACATGGAACCCGATATGCGTGAGACCGAGTGGGCTGGGCAGAGTCCCCTGGAGACAGAGCTGGCCCAGGACCCTCTCTGAAGAGCACGTGGCAGCTGGGGGCTGCAATGACCCAGCCTCCCCACTGCCCAGGAGCCCCGGGGAGCCGCCCCGCCACAGGCCCATTTCCCGCCCGGCCTCTGGTACCTGGCTGCGAGTCCCAGCGAACCTCGGGGCTCCACTGGCTGGGCCTGCCCGAGAGGCCCGAGCCGGGGGCCAGCCGCGTGCGCACTCGGGCCACGTAGGAGCTGCTGGGCAGCAGGTGCGCTGGCCCCAGGACAGCCCAGGAGGAGTTGCAGTGGACGGTGGACGCATCCTGTGAGAGAGAGGGCGCTGCAGGAGGGGCGCCCAGCCGTGCCCTGGGGCCCCCTGAGCGCAGCCGGCTGGGCGTCCTACCTCCCAGGAGTCGTGAAGGCGCTTGTAGGCCACCTCAAATTCCAGGTTCTCCTGCAACAGCCAGGGCGTCCGGGGCCCCCCCAGGGCCACGCGCCAGGTCAGCAGGACGCGGTCCCCAGTAGTTCTGACCTGGAGGTGGTCGGGCGGTGGGGGCTGCACTGCAGGGGGAGGAGGCAGAGCGCAGTGAGGGCTGGACGGCTGTGGACAGAGTGCTTGCTGGCCTTGCGTGTGCATGCACTCGGGGTCCGGGCCAGACCGTCCCCCTGCAGCCCCGGCCCCTCTTCTGCACATCTGTGGGGAGCGTGTGAAGCAGGGACGTCGTGCAGGTGGCTGTGTGCACACATGGCACAGGAGCACAGAGGGCTGCAAGCCAGACCCAGTGGGCCTCCTCCTGCCTGACCTGCGCAGTGAGGCCTCCTGCCCAGCAGAGGGCGCTGCGAGCCACACCCCCCCCCCCCCCCCCCCCCCCCCCCCCCCCCCCCCCCCCCCCCCCCCCCCCCCCCCCCCCCCCCCCCCCCCCCCCCCCCCCCCCCCCCCCCCCCCCCCCCCGCTCCTGCTGTCCACTCTCCCTCCAGGGGCCCTCACACCTGCCACTACAGCCTGTGTCTCCTCCTCCAGGACCTTCTTGGCTCCCTGTCCCAGGCAGAATCCCTTGTTCCTTTTCATGTCTCAGCACAGCCCTGTGAATCCCCCCACCACATCTTACCACGCGTGGGTGGATTTACGAGTTGCCAGGGAGAGGAGGCGCTCAGGGAAGGCCAGGGTTGG
>PVLC010026906.1:0-22320 GCA_004027655.1 Graphiurus murinus
AGGAACTTCAAAATTATATTACACAATAAAATGCAGTTTATCTATAGTTTTTCAACATACCTACACACCATGATTCTATACACCATGATTCTGTTTTGTGTGATCATAATAATTTCTCAGAAGAATATTTTTCTAAAGAGAAATAATGAGGTGCATATAATATTTCACGTGTACTTATTTTTCTCTTAGGGGATTTATCTAGAAGTTATACTACTACAAATCATATATATCATTTTTGTTTTGATATATGAAATAAAATAGAAATCATTTACATAGTAAATAATTATTACTTTCTAATCCCAGAAAGGAGAAATTAAATCAACATTGACAATATTGATTTAATTATTAAAGAAATCAAAGTAGATCATGTGATATGCTGTAATTTTAATAAGCCCTATACAGCAAGATCATTATGTTAACATAAAATTACTTGATTAAATAAAGAACAATATAATTCTGATAACAGTGAAAGTAGTATAGAACTAATAAAATATGTAATTTCTGCTAATGAAAATATGAATGGAAAATATCTCCTCAATCAAAATCACAAAGAAGGGCACTTGAGTTAAGTATTTAGAGCAAAGTAGTTCTGATGGAGAGAAGAGCATGTCACATAAGCCTTCTAATCTTACCATCAGCCAAAAAAAATAAAAGATTCCACTCTATCAACATAATTTTATTCAAGCCAAATGCAAAAAAATAATAATGATTAATTTAGAGTGAACTAAGTTTAATGTACCTCATATTTTTAAAAGGGAATATCATGCCTGCAGTCAGCTTAAAATATGCCAGGTGCTTCAAAGCAGATATAATGTTATGTCTACTGGAAAACTCTAACAAAGTGCCATTCTGAATCATCTAGTTATTTTACAAATGACAGAAATAATGGCAGCTACTCCAAAAAATATGCTAAACACTTTAAGTGTATTATCTCAGCTGATCTTCCCCAACTAGACAGCAGACACCACAGGAGCAGTAGATTGACTCTCTCATTTGCTGGGGTGGAGGGGGTGGTAATACCTAGAAAAGTGTGTTGCATATACTAGCAACTTAATTAATGTGCTGGTAAGCAAGTGAAGAAATTCATATAAAAATACCAATGAGATTAGTCTAATATTATTCTTCTTTAATAGACAAGAAAACAGAGAAATAACCAACTTCTTTCTAATCAATCACACTACCAATGAGTATAAATGTTGGAATTCAAATTTAGGGCTTTCTTCCCCAAAGCTAGCCACTAGTCTACATCTATCTATATCTATATAAAATATTACAGTATATTTTACTATGCTTTGAATCTCTGTGCACTGACATATGGAAGACTGTTTTTCATTCAGACCAAACACTTGATTTTTGCACAGGTTTTATTTGAGGAAATAAAACAGGAAGCTTCTAAATAAATTCTTCTCTTCAATTCATCATTCTTCATTAACATGTTATTAAATGAAAAGATAGATGATATGATCTGGTATCCTTGTCTTTTCATTAGCATTTAAATAAAGACAAGATTTGATCTCAATTTCAATTGAAAATGTTAGGTATTTAAAATAAGAATAAAAATAAGAAGACTTTACAGCGGATAGGAAAAAGTGGGACTTTCCTTGAAACTCTCCAGGAGAGTCAAGAGTTTATGCAGTTTCTATGCTACTGTAAATAACACACCCAATTTTCACCAATTTGGGTGTAAGCAGTATCAAGTCTACTATGACAACTTATGTCACTGTTAGTCCTTTCCTAGAAAATAAAGAAAAACTACCTCTTCCCTTCACATCTCACATTTAGTGAGTACATATTCTAGGCATCTTCCTGAAACTGTGACCTGCCCATACACCTATTTGCAAGTGAACCAGGACTCTTCCTTACAGCCAATATACCCCTACATGTGGTTTCCAGCTTGCACTGTCTAAATGAGCCTTCTCTGCTGTGTTTAGATTATTTCACTCCCTTTCTGATCCACACCTCACTTACTGCCTCACACATGCCAGGGTCTCTGTGCCTCTGCTTGGTGAGGCTCAACCAACCTGCTGAGATATGGCCTTCATTGGGCCATTTGTTCTACTTGTCCTCAAGGACTTGGTTCTCTACTGCCCCTGGCTCAGATGTGGATTGACTGTCCTAGACAACTATTGCTCAGTCACTGATAGAAAACACTCCTCCCTTCAGTATTATTTTTAGTTTATGCTACTCTATGGCTGAACAGCCATGTTCCAAGTGCTACAGCATTTTGACTTTCCATTTGACCAGACTTCTGTGCCCCATGGCAGGATTCACACAGTTAGCCAAAACCCAAAGCAATTCTACATCCATTCTAGTTTTGTAATATAAAGAAAGTACATTTTAATTACTTATATGTTACCACCAGCTAAAAGGCTATACTTCTCTGATTTTCTTGCTAAGTATGACCAAGTTCTGATCAATGAACTATATGAAAAGATGTTCTGAGGAACTTGTGAGTAGTCTCTTCAAAAAGGAAGGGATATGCACTTTCTTTCCCATTTCTCCTTCACACCGAGTAGAAAAAAGACATGAAAGATGGGGTTCAAGCAACTATCTTGAGCTATTAAATGAAAGCCACATGCTATGAAAACCAAGAGTGGACCTAGAGCTATTACAGGAACTTAGAGGCAGAACTAAGTGTTTATGCCTTTTCTGATAATTGTTACCAGGGTTAGTCTTACTACCCAAACAATAGTAAATAGTAACAGTAAAACTATATGCTTTATCCTCTTTTCTTTCCATTATAGCTATGGAATATGTATAAGACACATGTTTAAGACAATCTTAACTCAGGTTTTAAAACTCTATCTCTATGAATGCATACATACCTCCAGGTAAATAACTAATTATGATTGCATTTGTTATCTCCTATAGATTATTAGTTTATATAGGGCAGGAATTCTGTCATATTCTTTCTAGTGAAATATATTTTTGGGGACACAATAAAATGAACTGAAAAACTACAAACAACAGAAATTAAAGATAATAAAATTTTCCTGGAAATAGAAAATGGGAAATAAAAGCCAAATGCTACTCTTGACGACCAGGAAAGAGATATAACTAAGTAGAAGCTTTTGCCTACAAAGGTCCCTCCAGCCTTGCCCATTTCCAAGTCCTTCTATTTCTTTTAAAATAAATTCAGCTATAGAAATAGAATGAGGTCAAAGATATTTGACCATGCTGAGCATTTAGAAGATACTCCATGGATAATGAGTATAGTAGAAATTGACTTCAGTTTTCAAGAAAGAAACTATTACTGACGAGATGACTTAAGCCCAGAAGTATGCTGGTAAATGTCTAACAAAAACTAGATCTCCAGAAACAAATAAAAAATGCAAATAATAATAACCCACAAAAGAACTACCACCATACCCCCGACAAAGAAAAGGAAGCACGGATTGATAGAACTGGCCAATTTCTGTGCTCCTGGCAAATTTCAAGCTACAAACTATTTAACTACTGGATGATAAAATTCCTGAAAATTTAAAAATCTCTTGCTAGTAGAAAGAGTCAGCTATTACATACCTTTCTTGCCTCATAAAGAACTCAAACTTGTGTATTTTATAAATTCCTTTGATTAAAATATAGATCTGCTTTTAATGACTAAGTTTTGAAATATTTTTGCCAACATGGTTACTTTACACAGCTCCTTAACATTTAAAGATTATCCCTGTGTTTACTTAGTAGCCAATAATTAACTATTCTGGGTTCTGGGTTGAAGAACACATATTGGGCTGAGACTTGATCAAAGGAAATCTAGCAATTCATCAGTAAGGTCAAGAGCCAAACCTAAGTTAGGCATGGTAGTGCATACCTGTAATCCCAGGAGACTGAGACAGGAGGATCAAGGTTCAAGACCAGCCGCAGCAACTTAGTAAGATCCTCATGCAACTTACTGAGACCCTGTTTCCAAATATAAAATGAAAAGGGCTGGAGGGTAGCTCAGAGGTAGAGTGTCCCTGGGTTCAATTGCCAGCACACATACACACACACACACACACACATACACACACACACACACACACACACACACACACACACACACATAAAAAAAAGCTAAATCTAAGAAAGAGTTCCATTTATTTAAATCACAGAGAACAGGTGTTCTGAAGTGATTTTTAAAAGCTTTTCCAGTGTGCATAGCATATATGGCACCCAAGCTCCTATATCATTGTTGCACTGAAATTCACCTCAGGAAAGTGCTGTTTCACACAGGCAGCGCATGCACTAGATAACACATGTCAATCACACTCGCGGTTCAACCATGGCAATTCTATTTTCACATCCTAATGCAAGTAATTCATGCATTAGTTTCCAAGGAAACTAATAAAGGAAGACAACCACACAAAATGAAAGTGTTAAGTGTGGCAAATAACTATAATGTATGGATATTTAATGTTTTTAATATGTAGATGAAGGATATTTAATAGCCATAAATACACCTTATGCTCTAAGGAAATAATCACAAGAAAAGATAAACGTACTAACTGGAATATAGTACTTCACAGTTTGCATGGCACTTGCACAAACATTTCCTCATTTTGATTGTCACAGAAAGCCTGGAAGAAGGCTAGGGCACAAGTAAAATACCCAAACTATACTGTGCATATTTAAGTATAATATATAGTTAAAGTTACAATTATATGAGGATTCTAGATTGGAATGTTTTGGGAATAAAATGGAATATCCAGGATTAGTGGACTTCAATTCATTTATAAGGATAGAAGGACACTGTATAAGAATCTGTGAGACGCATTAAAGGTAGTTTTAAGATACAAATTTATAGCACTGTGTGTCCACATAAAAACAGAAAGTCACCAAGTAAACAACCTAATGACATACATAAAGGCCCTCCAAAAACAGGAACAGACTAAAGACCAAAGCCACAAGAAGGCAGGAAATAATTAAAACTCACAGCAGAAATCAAAGAAATAGAGAACAACAACAGCAAAAATACAAAAATACCAACAAAAGAAAAAGCTATTTCTTTGAAAACATCAACAAGATTGATAAATCCTTAGCTAACATAACCAAAAGAGAGAATCGACTTAAATTATTAAAATAAGAAATGAAAAAAAAAAAAGATATCATCACAGACAGTGGAGAAATCTAGAGAATCATCAGAAACTATTTTGGAAATTTATCCTCCAAAAAAACTGGAAATTGACATATTTCTAGACACATGCAACCTACCTAAATTGAATCAAGAGGATATTAAAAAACCTAAACTGACTAATAGCAAGCAAAAAGATAGAAACAGGAACATAGAGCCTTGAATAAAAGAAGAATCCAGGTCCAGATGGATTCCCAGCTGAATTCTACAAAATCTTTATAGAAGAAATAAACCTAATACTTCACAAATTATTCTGTGAAATAGAAGGACATTTATACCCTACAAATTACTTCTATGAGGTCAGTATCACCAAAATCGAATCAAGATCCCTCAAGAAAATTAAAGACAAATATCCTTGATGAACCTAGATGCAAAAATTCTAAACAAAATATAAGTGCTACACATTCAAAAAACATATTAAGAAAACTGTACACCAGGACCACGTTGATTTCATTCCAAGATGAAAGGCTGGTGTAACATATAAAAATCAATACATGTGATTCACCATATAAATAGAACTAAGGACAAAAATCACATGATCATCTGATAAGGACAAAAATCACAGATGTTGAAAAGCATTTGATAAAATTCAACACCCATTCATGTTAAAAACAGTACAGAAAATTGGAATTGAAGAAACATACCTCAACATCATTAAGGCAATGCACAATAAAACCAAAGCCAACATTATATTGAATGGTGAAAAATTGTAGGAATTCCTTTTAAAATCAGGAATAAGACAAAGTTGCCCACTATCAAGACTCCTTTCTAATATAGTAGTAGAGACTCTAGCCAGAGTGATAAGAGAAGAGAAGGAAATCAAAGGAATTCAAATAGGAAAAAAAAAACTGAAATTATTTCTATTTGTAGAGGACATGATCCTATATTTAGAAGACACAAAAAAACTCAACCAAAAGACTTCTAGAGCTGATCAATGGATTCAGAAAGTAGCAAGATACAAAATAAATCTAAAAATATCATAAACTTTTTCTATATGTCAATTACGAATCCACTCAAAAAGTTATTCAGAAAACAATTACATTCACAATAACCTAAAAACAATAAAATGCCTTGGAATAAATCTAACCAAGAAGGTCAAAGACCTCTACAATAAAAATTATAAAACACCTAGGAAATTGAAGACAATATTAGAAGATTTTTATAGGGATTGCATTGACTCTGTAGATTACTTTTGGCATTTATAAAATTATAAATGCCATTCTTCACAGATCTAGAATAATCAGTCCTAAATTTTATATGGATAAAAGAAGACCCAGAATAGTCAAAGTAATAAGAACCATGCAAGAGGCATCACAATTCCTGACTTCAAATTATATTACAGAGCTATAGTAATAAAATAGCATTGTATTGGCATAAAAAATATTTAAATCAAACAGATTAGAAGATACAGAAACAAATCCACATATGTATACCCAATTTATTTCCAACAAAGTTTTAAAACACATACTATGAAGAAAAGACAGCCTTTTCAATAAAAGCTAATATGAAAACTGGTTATCTATTTGTAGAAAAATGGAATTAAATCCCTACCTCTCACCCTGTACAAGAGTCAATTCAAGATGGATCATAAACCTGGAAATTAGACCAGAGATTTTGAAATTACAGGAGGAGGGCATCAGTCCAACACTCCAATATATAGGCACAGGTAGAAACTTCCTTGCTAAGACCCCCAAAGCTCAGGAAATTAAAACAAGAACTAATAAATGTGATGGAATTAAACTAAAAAGTTTCTCCTCATCAAAGGAAACCATCAAGAGACTAAAGAAAGAATCTACAGAATGGGAGAAGATCTTTGCCAATTATTCCTCTGATAGAAGACTAATATCCAGAATATACAAAGTACTTAAAAGACTTAGCACTAAGAAGAAAAAAAAAATAACCCAATCAAGAAATAGGTCATTGAACTAAATAGACACTTCACAAAAAGAAGAAATGGCGCATATATACATATATATATATATATATATATATATATATATGAAAAAATGGTCAGCATCATTATCAATCAGGGAAATTCAAGTCAAAACTATACTGAGATTCCATCTAACCCCAATTAGAATAGCATTCATCAAGAAGTCAAACAATAATAAATGCTGGCAAGAATGTGGTGAAATAGGAACTCTTCTACATTTTTGGTGGGATTGCAAATTTCTGCAGCCGCCATGGAAATCAGTGTGGAGATTCCGTAAAAAAAATGGGAATGGATCCACCATATGATCCAGCTGTATCATTCCTAGCTATCTTTCCAAAGGGATGGAAATCAGAATATTATAGTAATATATGCATATCCATGTTTATAGCAGCACAATTCACAATAGCTAAATTATGGAACTAACCTACATGTCCATCAACAGATGAATGGATCACAAAACAATGGGATACACCCACAATGAAATTCTACCCAGTAAAAAAAAATAACAAAATTACGTCATTTGCAGGAAAATGGATGGACCTAGAGATTATTATGTTAAGTGAGATTAGCCAGTCAAGTAAAGTGAAGGGTCATAGGTTTTCTCTTATATGAGGACATTAGGAAGTAACTGGGATATAAGAAGGATTTTAGATAATGGAGGGGAAAATCCAGTGGAGCCAGAGAGGTGGTCTTGTGGAAGGTAGGGGTGAGGAGAGAGAGAATTAAAGAAGGAAATGGTTTCATTGGCATTATGCACATATGTGAGAATACCAATGCCAATCTCAATATTGTGAGGAAAAGCGGGGAGTGGGAAGGGAGCTGAGAGAAAACTCGCCAAGTGCTGTGCGCATGTATGTCACTAACACTGTGAACTACATTATGATGTGAGTCTGTATTGTAACAATAAAAGTGTTAAAAACACAGTGTAGTAATGAAAAAAAAAACTTTTAAATCCAAAATTGATTTAGCTTTTTTTTCTATGCAGAAAAAGAATAATAAAATTTCTACTCATCCAAAAATCCAACAAAAAGAAAAGATGAATGGAAGGAAGGGAGGGAGGGAGGAATAAAAAAGTAGATAAAAAGGAAAGAGATAAGTTGAACACTAGACGGAGAGAGAGGGGAGGAAATGGGGTGGGGATTGGGGAAGAGTTAAATAAGTAATGTGTGTCTGTGTGCCTCTACCATCTTGTACCTGATTAAGATGTATGATTACAATACACCAATAAAATTTTTTTAAATGGAAAGAGAGAGCATATCACGAACAAAAATTAAGTAATTTATTTTTTGCAAAAGGACAGAGATATAGCCAACATTTCCAATATTTCAGTTATTGTTCTCTCCCTTTGAAATATGTACTCCCAAATCTCATTAGTAACAATATTATTTTGCAATCCTGATTTGGAGAGGAAAGCAAAAGATGTTGTTCTGGTTAACAAATACGTATTGAGCCCCGAGACTGGGTATTCTGTAAGATCTGTATAGATCCTTCTTACTTATGGACTACTGAGCATAAATCTGCATGATGGTCCACCTGGTATTTACCAGAACAGGCTAAGTAAATGAGGAAGAACAGTAAATATCAGCTTCAATATTTAACAAGTGCAGTTCACTTAGGACAGTCCAAGCCTGGGCATTCTTGAAGATAAGGAGTACAAATGTTTTAGCATAAACAATGGACAACAGTTTTTCTTTTTCTTTGCTCATTATTATTTCTTTTTTTTTCTTTTTTTGTATTAGAGATTGAAAACCAAGGGGCATTCTACTTCTAAGTTATACTCCAACCCTTTTTATTTTGAAACAGGATCTGACAAAGTAGATGAAGTTCTCTCTAAGTTGCTGAGGCTTGTCTCAAACCTATAATCCTCCTGTCTCAACCTCCCAAATGCTGGGATTACAGGCATGAGTCAACATGGTGTCCTGGATGACAGCTTTTTAACCAGGTATGGAGTAGTCCACCCCTCCCACCAAGTCCATTCATTCCACTCTACTTCAAGATGCTAACATTCTCCTTCATCACAGGAAATCATGATTCTGAGTTTATAGACATCGACTCTAACAGTGCTCATTACCATGTTTGTCTGCAGACCATTCAGAAATACTCCCACGATTTTTCAATATTAAATGAATCACTTATTTCTTTAAGTTTTGAATTTTATTTATTTTATTTTTTCTCCTTCTGAACCTTCCAATCTTATACGTGTATTGTCAGCAATCACTAGATATTTGTTCAACAAAAACTGAAATTAATCAGCACACCAAATTTAGCTGACTTTGTTAGACACAAGACTTGGCTCTTTGATTCATGCTGAGTATGTGTAGGAGCAAATTCCCCAGGCTGACTGTGATTAGCTAAACTTGTGCTTCTTTCTTGCCTGCCAAATGTCCACATTCAGGTGGATTCATATTGACATTTTAGTTTCCCCTTCTGTAAAACTTGCTTGGAATTTTAGCATTTAAATGCTGAATTAGGTTTATAGAGGTCTTGGCCATGGATAGGAATCAGAATTTCCACATGTCATGTATAGAACCTGAGACAACGTATGTAAAGTTCCATAGTCACACAGCCCATCTCTCTGTGCCAGGGCTAGATGGAGTGGCCTGGGCAGTGTTCTTTGTACAACTGAATTGCTCATTCCTCAGAAGCTTTGTTTGAAAGTTACTCATCTAATAACTGTCAAAAAGTGTGTCCCATAAAATGTAGAAAATTTAGTACAGACTCAAGGATTTTTGTGCAATTTACATAGAGGAAAGGAAGTTTCACATAAAACCTTTAATAAGAGAGCACTGTACATAATTGACAGTAATAAAATTAGAAGTTCAATATATCTTCTATAGTGCTGTGGACCTTGGCTCCTCCGAGGGCTTTCATTTATTTACCTATTTTTCTGTACCATGGATCTTTATCACCATTTCCATATTTACTCACATCTCTAGATTTTTTCTCTATTCTATGTATATATATTTCTGTAATATATATACAATATGTATATATTTATATATTTTTCTACTGTATATATATTTCTATTTATATATATAAGTCTATATAATTATAATCAGCATAAAGTATATGATAGATACTTTAATTTTATATATACCTTTATCTATATTTTTATTTATACATACAAAGTATACTATATATGCTTTTATTGCTGCATTGTTATAATCCATCAAAATGAGGTTCAAAGTGATACAAATGTGCATGCACACAGCACCTAGTATGTTTCCCTACCCATGTCTCCTCAAGCCCCCCATACATTTAGTGAGATTTGTAATAATACTTTCATATATGGACATAACATTATTTGAACTATTTAGTTTCTCAATCCTCCTTTTTTCCCCTCTCTACCTCTAATCCTCTCCCATTGTTTTACTGAGATACCTCCTCATTTATCTTAAGTCCCTTTTCTTCCCTATTTTCTCTCTAGCTTCTCCCTATGAGAGAAAACATACAACCCTTGACTTTTTGAGACAGGCTTATCTCACTTAGCATAATATTCTCCACTTCTGTTCATTGTGGCTGAATAAAACTCCATTGTGTGTTTACTCACGTGTGTGTGTATGCATACATATGTTTTACTCACATATATGTGTGTATACATATACACATATGTGTATATATACATGCACATATATATATACACACACACACCACATTTTCTTTATCCATTCATCTTTAGATCTCTTAAGGGATCAGAACAGATTTCCGGGCTAAACAGGTTGCGTAACAGCTGCTATGGAAGGGTCTACTAGTCATAATTGAGTACTGTCATTTGGTTTATAGTTTCTATGGATAGAATTTCATTGAATACAAATATGATTATTTAAATGTTTTAGATAAATATCAAATATTTACTTTTCTCCACAAAATAAGAATTGGAGGAGAAACTCAAATCCCAATTTGTTGAAAATTTCAAATGTTCCTTGAATCTTCTTAGGAAATAAGAAATTTCAACTGGAAGGATTACTCTTCCAGAATAAGAGAAAGTGCAATTTGTACAGTTTGTGAAATAACATATACATGAGCGATTCTTCAAAGTATTCTTTGTCTTTCTGTGGAATACACATAAAAAATTTAAAAATAGCCAAATCCATTCTAGATATTTTTAATTTTAAGTTTTCAGGAATACGACAAGAACAGTAAAGACATTTTCCCCTGTTTTTATGAAATATGTGCATACACTTTATTGGCAGCCCAATTTGTGATTGGCAGCCCAAATGGAGAGGGGTATGAAAATTTGCACAATAACATAACACATAGTCCAGTGTAGATGGCTAATGAGAAGCTTCTTCTTTCATCCTCCAAAGACAACCTTTCCTCAAAGAAAATTTTTTGATGTATCATATAGTCAGTTGTCTCAGTTTTCAAAGGTGTAGGGATACACATAAGTCAAAAATTTTAGGGTTGCCGGGCGTGGTGGCGCACGCTTGTAATCCCAGCATTCGGGAGACTGAGACCGGAGGATCCGGGTTCTCGGCCAGCCTCAGCTACCTAGTGAGGCACTCCACAACTTAGCGAGACACGGTTTCAAAATAAAGAATAAAAAATAAGGCTGGGGGTGTAGCTCAGAGGTAGAATGCCCCTGAGTTCAATCCCCAGTACCACAAAAAAAAATAAAAAAATTTAGGGTCTGGCATTTTGCTATAATCAATCCCTTAGTCTTTGGTTTCTTCTAGATCTTACAATGTCACATTAAATGGAAGGAACAATGTAAAAAAAAAAAAATCATCTCAGCCCACCTGCATCACAAAACATGAAAAACAGGATGTTTTAGAGCTGAAAGGCCAGTCCCTGCTTTAAACACACCATCGATCAATTGTTGATTGTGAAGCAAATAAAGGACCCCTGTAACCTGTCTGCTCTATTTTCTTCATCAGCATAACCCATTTCTGAAGTCTCTACATCTGAGCCATGAAGGTGGCTACATGATGTTCGAGGAAAAAAAAAAAAAACTTTATTAAATTGTCAGTAATCTCCATACAAGAGTCTGATTTTCAGTATTTTACAGTTAAAAGTCCTTTTTTTCTTGCAGCTGGCAGTAAGTGTCCTATAAACCAGAGTCAAGGAGGAACGATGAATTCCGCTTGCTAAAGCTATTAGTCTTGATATGCTTGCCTCTACTGCTCAAAAAAAAAAAAACCTAAAACTTGAGCTAAAGATAGGAAGAGAATTTCAGAGATTAGTCTTTGATTCTATGCAAGAGGCTTCATGGCTTGAATTAAAAGGACCCTATCAGCCAGCCAAATACCACATTTCTGAATATCAAATGACTCAAGCCTAATTTTCATCTTTTTATGGATGTGTGAAATAGCTTTATGGAATTCCTACCAGTTAATTCAAGAAGAGAGTTCACCATACAGCTCAAGATTGAAATATTCTACTTTCATTACAGTGTATATATAGGCCTGACAGGAAACTTTGTAAAAGTATGGCTGGTGTCCATCAAAAGCTAGACATGCATAAGAAGTAAAGTTTTGCATAGGCCTCAAGCGATTGAGTTTTAGCTAAAATGAATATGTGCTTTTTGGTCTTTTCCCACGTTTTCCTTGGTTCACTTATGAGGAAGGGAATGGAAGAATGGAAGCAGAGGCTCAACAATCCCCCAAAGTGGAAAAAAATATATATATATATGTATATATACATGTGCACAAATATTCATAGGACAAGGCTTTGTAATTTTAGGGTTGCTTTTTTATTTTCTCAAGCCACAATCTAGAAAGAAATTTAGGTTATTTCATGAACTATTTCTACTGTATTTAATTTGTACTATCATCTATCTATCATCTATCTATCTATCCATCTATCTATCTATCTATCTATCTATCTATCTATCCATCTATCTATCTATCATCTATTTTGCAGTCCTGGGGATTAAACTCAGGACATGCTGGCTCTGAACTATACCCCATGCTTTTTTAAAAAAAAAAATATTTCGAACTAGAGTCTCCTTATCTTACGCTGCCCTTAAACTTGCTATCCCCCTGTCTCAACCTCCCAAGCACTGAGATTACAGGCATGCACCACCATGCCTGGCTTAATTTGTGCAGTTTAGTGAAACGATTCCCCTTCCCCAAAGCTGGGAACACTGCTTGTTAAGAGGAAAACAGGCTGGATTTCAGCCTCTAGTTGCTCCCTTGGGCAGCTCCCTTTGTGCAGTGCACAGACTGAACACCTATATAATAGCAACCTGGCTGAAAAAGCAAGGAAGTAAGCAAGGTGGGAGCAAGGAAGAAGAGAAAAATTAAGAGAGAAAGGAATTTGACAAAAGAAATTGGAAAGTAGGACAAGAAAGAGAGTTTTACTGAATTACTAGGGCCTTATCTGCTTCCACAGAGGCTGAATGAATTCTAGAAGGATAAAAGAGCAGCAATAAACAGACATGAAACAAACTAACGTGCATTTGCAGAAATGAAGTAAGACCCTCAGTCCTCAGTTTCACAGGAAAGGGTTTTTCTTTGTGGTTAATTTAGACATTGATGAAAGATTCCTGAGCAAAGTGATAAAAGGTCTTCAGAAAATGCTATCTCAAGGCTTTCTAAGATAAATAATTATTCACTATTTGGATTTAAAGTTCCCACTGCATGTGAAATATGTGCAGCTCCCGGTATTTTTTAAGACACTTATCTCTCTGAAAACTTTCCAATGTATGAAGAAAAGAAAGTATGTCTCTTAGGAGATATTTTTTGTGTCAGCTACTAACAAATTCTTTCATTTAGTCACATTATTTGTTATTTTTCTCTCTCCCAGTTTTATATATGTATTCTTTAACTTAGTAGCTGAAGAAACAGAAGCCACTTCCCCCCCCTCCAAAAAAAGGTTAAATTGTCCAGATAGAAATAATAAAGCTCAAATTTGAAACAGGAAATCTGTATCTACCACTTTTTTTTTTTTTTTTGGTACTGGGGATTGAGGATTGAACCAGGGCATTCTACCTTTGAGCTACACCCCAGCCCTTTTGATGGTTTTTTGTTTGTTTGTTTTTGTTTTTTTGTTTTGTTTTGTTTTGAAACAGAGTCTCACTATGTTGCTGAGGCTGGTCTCAAACCTGTGGTCCTCTTGTCTCAGCCTCTCAAGTACTGAAATTATGAGTGCACAACACCATACCTGGCTATCTACCACATTTGAAACAGACTTTCCACAATTTCACTGAATCTCATCTCCCCATAGTCCAAATACCTGTTCTAATCCAGATGTGTGCTTTGTGTACATCAAGTGGTACATAGGCACAGATATGGGGAGAGACAAAAGGGCTGCTGAACAACCTATCGCCACATGGAGTCAAACCCTAAAATATGTGTATGTATAATTATGTGTATGTGTGTATATATACACACACATATATAGGCTGAGACAAAAGGACCACAGGTTTGAGACCAGCCTCAGCATGGGTGTGTGGTGTGTGTGTGTGTGTGTGTGTGTGCGTGTGTGTGTGTGTGTGTATCTCACATATATGTATGTGTTATAGGACAATTTAATCCTATCAGATTGTTTTTAGGAAAGGAGCATATTAAATATTACAGAAAATGTCAAGCATTTTAATTATTTCTCAAGAAAATCCTAAATTTTTATTTGCTCTGTAAACTGGGGACTTAACTCTGCAGCTCTAATGAGGCCTTTCT
Source organism: Graphiurus murinus (assembly GCA_004027655.1). Taxonomy (NCBI): domain Eukaryota; kingdom Metazoa; phylum Chordata; class Mammalia; order Rodentia; family Gliridae; genus Graphiurus; species Graphiurus murinus. The sequence goes on from PVLC010026906.1 coordinate 14,663, forward strand.
CATAATATGTCAAGAACCCAGTAATCCACAGGAAGTTCCAAACTCCTCAGACAGCGATCCCAGTCACAGAGATGTCACAAAGCCAACCTGGCATAGAGCTGCTTAGTTAGACTTGGGCTAGAAAACACATGAAGCACTTGCTATTTTAGTTTTGTTGCCTGTTACTCAAAAAATACAGCTTGAATTACCATGTGTCTCACAAGGCTTAGGAGAAGAGATCTGTTAGCAATAAATTACCTGCTATTGGCTATTACCTATAGGAAGTAGAAAATATGCCTGTTCTCTTTCTTTATGGGTGCCTATGTCTCTTCAATCACTCTGATATAACTCAGCAACTTCATGCCTATTATTTTCATGATCACCAATAAATAAACTCTGGGGCACTATAGTAATCTAATCACCAGGCTTATTTCTGTGTAGCTAAAGAATGTCATTGTCATTGCATTTATTGGTTCAATTATATGAGATAGGTATAACATACTGAGTAAAGATCAAAATAATATATTAAAATCTTTTAAAGCTGTTTTAATGAATTCTCATTTTTGAATTTGCAATCTATTTCTATTTTTCAGATACTACCATCTACTTTAAGGTATGCATGAAAAAAAAATCACAAGTTTAAAAAGAAGAGGAAGTTATAGATAGAGCCTGTTGATTAATTTCATTACATAAAGTAAAACTAGCTGCAGGAAGATAAATTGTTGTTCTAGTAATTTTATTATCAAAATCATAACCACTTATTGCTTTTATATTTATCTTTTCCTCACTTTATCTCTAATCCTATACCCTAAACACTTAATAATTTCTAATACTCTGCATAGTTATCTTATCAGCTAAATGTATTTGACAATTATTTCAGGAGTTCTTGAGGACTGAAAACTTGTAGTTTCTCCTTCATTAAATTCTGGTACCACATTTTTTAATCCACTTTAATTATATGCTGCAAACAACAGGACAATTAATTATTTTTGTGAAATAGCTTAATAGGTCTGAAATTAGGATGAATTTGCCAGTTGCTGATTATAACTTTGTATATCAAATGGGTGAGTGTAGACTCCAGATTTTAGGAAGGTAAGTATTATTAGTTCATTAATTGATAAAATAAATTAAAGCAAGTATCCACTTAGGTCTAGATATCTCTTAGTAAAAGTGGTTGATTTTTGACATTTAAGTACCCACAGATCTCGTGCTTTTTATCTATAAGGTAACAGACTTAGGCTACACATCTAAAATATGCCTTAAATTTTAAAAATATATTGATTTATGGGTTATACACAAATATTTCTAAATATTTGCTTCACTTGAAGATAGACGAATAGATGAAGAATAGATCTTGCTTTATAATTAAGTAGTAGCTACATAGAAGCAAAAGCTGGACAAGATTAGATACTCAAAGAGGCATCTACTTCTTTTTATTCTTTTCCTACTAAATCTAAGTAGATGATATCAATGATATCCAATGATGAGTATACTTCTAGCTAATGAGGAGCATATTTACACAAGCAGAGTTTACCATTCATTCTCTTAACCTAAGGTTGACTTGCAATTAAAGTAATACATTATTACATACTATTCTGTAGGGTAAGTATATAGAGATTCATAATATGAATATATTTTTAACTCATGGAATCAGAGTTCAGCAAAATTAAGCATTTGGAATATTTTTGAAAAGTTCATAACAAATAAAATTAAGAAGGAAAAGATTTGTACAATGAACGGTCTTCTTTTTTTTTTAAACAATAGCAGCTGTCAGCCAAAGGCCAGAACGTATTGACTTAGTAACATGCAGTATTAATGAGATTTTATGCATTAAGTAATTTTATTAATTGCTAAATAAATGGAGTATTTTATTGAGATACACAAACTCAACTTTCATGGAAATAATATTTTAGAGAGAAAGAATTATCAAATTATCAAACAAATATTTAAATAAATTTGATAAACACCATGAAAGAAACATAAAAAAGTATTTGATTTAGAGTAAGTATTTGTATTAGTATTTATGCTGTTGTAGCAGAGTAGCTAACATTTGGGTAATTGATAAAGACCAGACATTTGTTTCTCACAGTTCTAGAGCCTGGGAATTCGAGAGCAAGGGCCTGGCTCTGCAATCAGTAAGGTACACTTGCTACATCCTCTGGAAGACAAACACTATCTTCATGTGACAGAGAAGTAAAACAGGATCACAGACCTTTTATCAAGCCCTGTTATAATAGCATTAATGCATGCATAAGGATTAAGTCTCATGGCCTAAATACCTCCCAAGAGGCCCTGCCTCCCAACACTCTTGCATTAAGGATTAAGTTTCCAACACATGAATTTTAGGGGAAACATGTGGTCCCTCGCATGATTACAGATTAATAATGAGAAAATGAATTTTGAACTGAGATCTAAAACAGAGAAAGAGGCAAAGACATTTGCCTTTGCAAACCCCAATTCCTGAAGCTACATGAAGTAAGATGAGCTTGAACAAGGAAGATAGACCCATATTCCTGGAGAAATTAAAGCAAGATTGTGATAAGAACAGATAAAGCTTGAGGGGTAATAGGGAGGATTAGAGGCTGTGTAAGGAGTTTTGTCTTTAATTTCAGGAGCAATAGAAAAACTTTGAAAATTGTTTGGAGAAAAACCATGTCTGTGGATAAGAGGATGGATTCACTTTTGAAACATGTTATGTGTCTGCTACATTTAATACTTACAAGTATTTACATCAAGTGGAAAAGTAAAAACTATTGATTTAAATAATAAAAATGTTCTTTTTTTGAAAAAACATTGTCTGCTTTATTAATTTTGCAGATATTCTTAATATGAGAATGTGCTTATAATTTAGTTAATGAAGAATAAAAATCTACACATTCACACGTCCATATGCTTTAATTTTATGTATATCATATGTGTATATAAAACCTTTCTTTTATGCTCATAGGTGCATACATTTTTTATTGTAATAATTCGTGCATTATAAGCATACATCTTTGTTAGGTACAAATTGATAACGACATACATGCACACATTTCTCATTTGACCCCTTCCCCAATTCCCACCCCGCTCCCTCGCCCTCCCTCCCTCCCTCTCATGTTATTTGCAGGGAAATAGATGCAACTGGAAAACATTATGTTAAGTGAGATTAGCCAGCCACAAAGAGTAAAGAAGCATATGTTCTCCCTAATATGTGGATGCTAGGGAGAAGATGGGGCATAAGAGGGTCTCCAGATGAAAAAGGAGAGACCCTCAATAAGCAAAGAAGTTGATTTAACTGAAGGGGATGGACAGGGGGTGGGGGGAACATCCTAATGCATACGATGTACTTACATAATTATATCAAGAAAAATGTTCTTAATTAAAGGTTCTTTGTTAAAACAAGGTGTCCAAGATACTCATAATTTATCTATATGCAATTCTAGCTAAATAGTAAAGAGAGAGATTCTAATTTTTTTCTTCATGGAAACAAACTGCAAAAGCTTAAACCTTCAGAAAAAAACACATTCATTTAAATATTATTCCAGAGCAAGATATTATTAAATAAAATGTATGAAAAAACAAGACTTTTTATGGTACTGTTATATTTTCTAAGAAATTATTTCTGATATCTAGGTGTCTAAAAAGATTCCCTTTGCAAGAGCAAAATGAACAGAAAACAGAATAAAGTTACACATTTTGTCACACATAAAGCCACATTGAGCAGAATGGAGTAGTTTATTGGTTCTGTTATTATATGATACCAACCTTTGATCTCATCGTAATCAGGTATATGAAACAATAGGGCTGTTTTTCTGCAGTGGTAAGAAGAAAAAAAAAGAGTATCTTCCCATTGGAGACCTTTTTTCTTGTTGTTGACAATTGTTTGGAAAGAAAAATAATTATAAAAACTAATAAGAACTGCTACAAATGTTACAGAAGGTATGTAACATTCTATGTCTACCATACATTGGTCCATAGCTCAAAAAGAACTCATCTGAAGATCTACAAAAAGTTATTTGTAGAAACAGTCTAGATGCAAGGCATGGATGGGCTCACCCTGGAAGATGGAGGAGATCCACAGGTAAAAAATACACGTTGTTCACAATAATAAAAAAATAATAATTTTATCTTCAGGAAATCTCAAAAGGTTTCCCCTGGCCCAGAACCTGTTTCCTAAGGATATATTTCTCATGTCTTAAATATTAGCATGCTTAGAGATACACTAGGAATATATTGATCCTATTTTACACATAATTACTTTGATGTCTATTATTTTTTACATTTTAAAAATAATAGGCAGGTGTGGTGGCGCACTGTAATCCCAGCATTCCGGAGGCTGAGACCGGAGGATCCAGGTTCACGGCCAGCCTCAGCTACCTAGTGAGGCACTCTGCAACTTAGTGAGACTCGGTTTCAAAACAAAGAATAAAAAATAGGGCTGGGGGTATAGCTCGGAGGTAGAATGCCCCTGAGTTCAATCCCCAGTATTGCCAAAAAATAAAAAATAAATAAAAATAATAGTCATTCAATATAAAATGCATGGTTAAGTGTATTGTAAAAGCAAAATGAAATCTTGACTCCTATCCTATTCTTCCAATAAAGTACAAAAATTCTGACCTCAAAGGTTTAGAGTAATTTTACCTAAAATGATAATTAGCATATAAGTTACAGAGAATAAATAATCTATTGGTAATTTGGCCCAGAAATTCTAAGAATTGTCTTTTCAGTTATTATCCTGCTTCTAATAGGTTCCAGGGTTTACATGTCTGGAGACATGGACAGATAGTGACTTATAGAGAAATAATAAATATATCTGATATTTCAGACACAGTACCCATTAAAGTAAATGTAGTGACTTTTATAGACCCATGTTTTAAGATAGAGCCTCAAAATCAAATCATTTCCAAGGCATTTTATACAGCATTTACCATGGAATTGTATGCTCCTAAGATTTGCTCATAGTTTAGTAGATAATTATTGTTAGATTTCTTTTTTATGTGCTTTTATTGGTGGATTATCATCTCGCATCATAATGTAAATCATATTGACATACATACACACAGCACTTGGTGTCCCACCCCCTCCCACCTCCCTGTCTTCCCCCTTCCCATTCAGAGTATTGAGATTGACACTGGTATTTTCACATATGTACATACAGTTGATGTTAGTATTTCCAAAAATGAACCTCAGTTTTTCCCCTTCCCTTCCCTTACACCACTTCCCTGGCTCCATTGATGTTTCTCCTCCATTATCTGGAGTCCCTCTGGTATCCCAGTTACTCCCTAGCTTGCACATATTAAAGAAAACATATGTCCCTTCACTTTCTATGACTGGCTAATCTCACTTAACATAATGTTCTCCAAGTCCATCCATTTTCTTGCAAATGACAATATTTTATTCTTCTTTATTGCTGAGTAGAATTCCATTATGTGTATTTCCCGTAATTTTGTAATTCAGTCATCTGTTGATGGACACCTACATTGGTTCCACAATTTGGCTATTGTGAATTGTGGTGCTATGAACATGGGTGTGCATATATTACTGTAGTTCTCTGTTTTCAACCTCTTTAGAAAGATACCCAGAGTGGTACAGCTGGATCATATGTTGGAACCATTCCCAGTTTTCTAAGGAATCTCCACACTGATCTCCAAAGTGGCTGAAATAGTTCGCAATCCCACCACAGTGTAGAAGAGTTCCTATTTCCCCACATCCTTTACCAACAATTATTGTTAATTGACTTCTTGATGATTGCCATTCTAATTGGGGTTAGATGGCATCTCAGTTTAGAATTATCTTTCTTACAAGTGGTAAGAGGGTTCCTAGATGCTGTTAGACTATGTTTCCAAGTAGAATCAGTAGGCAGTGTAAATATATATAACACAATGTCATTGGAATTTTTTGGTTGATAGGTCTTTCTACCTCAAATGATTCCCTAAATAATCACACAGTGAGGTTTTTCTTCTCTTGGTAAACACAACATCTATATTCCAACACGCGCGCGCGCACACACACACACACACACACACACACACACATACAAATTCATTAAGCAGTATCTAGGTTGTTTGCATATGAACACTGAGAAAGAACATTTTGGTAATGTGAGAATTCAGAGAAACTAGAGAAGGCTGGATTGGACCAAGACCCTTGAGTTCTCAGCACATCAGGCAGACTCTATGACCATGGCTTGTTATTGAGGATCCCAGGGACTAAGAGTGGCACCAATGTCCCCATTCTACTGTTGCTCAGAATATATTCCCATAAAGGGTTAAAATTTTAGAAGCATTTGGAGACACCATACCCTTGGAATTGATATTAGCACCTTCATTTAGGGCCATAGCCACAGTGAAACTTATTCAAGGAGAACTTCAGGAGACAATGGGTTGGACAAGTGCAGAGTAGAAAACAAGGCCACAGAGACTGAAGCAGAGAGTCTTCACACATAAGGAATCTTCAAGGATTCCCCAAAACAAATGAAGATATATTGTATGTTGGGGGCGGGGGTACTAAGGCTCTTCATACATGTAGGGAGTGGCCATCTACTCCATTGGACATTATCAGCTTATAAATAATTATTCCTAGAAAAAAATATCACGTATCCAGAATATCTCAGGCTTCACCAACCCTCTCATAGAAATGTGGCCACAGTCACAAAATCCTTCACTAAGTTAGCCACTGATGGTTGGCCTCATCCAGGCTCTATTTTTTCTCACATTACTCATTAAAATCCCCAAGAATTCTTTCTCTTACTGTTTTATTGGCCAGTGGCTAGTTTTAGTCAGGTGTCTCCAGAGAAACAGAATAAACACACACACACACACACACACACACACACACACACACACACATTCACACACATACACGTGGATGCTCCTTGACTTACAATGAGTTTTATGTCTCAATAAACCTGTCATCAGATGAAAATACTAATGGTTAAAAGTGCGCTTAATGCACCTGACCTACTGAACATCATAGCTTAGTAACACAGCACATAGTAGGGCGTCAGTGGTTTAACATCCTTGTCTGTTCCCATCCACGTGGCTGACTGGGAGCTGTGGCTACCTCCTTCTTCCACGCATCATAAAAGGGAATCCTGTCACAATATCACTAGTCCAGGAAAAGATCCAAGTTCAAAATACAAATGCAATTCCTTATGCATATGGTATAGTTTCTAGTCCAGGGTCTAAAAACCAGGAAATCAATGGTATAAGTTTCAGTCTGAGGTCAGAAGATCAATGTTCCATCTCAAGAGGGGGTGGGAGGAGAGAGAGAGAGAGAGAGAGAGAGAGAGAGAGAGAGAGAGAGAGGAGAAGGGAGGAAGAAGGGAGAACGGAGAAGGAAGAGGGGAGAGAGGGAGAAATAATTACTCATCTTTCCATCTTCTCATTTTAATCAAGCCTTCCGCGGACTGGATAATGCACACCAACATTGTGAAGGAAAAATTGCTTTAATGAGTCTACTGATTCAAATGCTAGTCTCTTTCAAAACACTCTCACAGACACTCAGAAATAATATTTAATCAAACAACTGGGTACCTGATGACCCAATGGACTGGTCAAGTTGACATAAAATTCAACCATCCCCTGGCTATTTTACACTTAACCACCACTTCCTATTTTTCTATCCTACTCTTACATTGCAAGAGTGGTGATGCAAATTATATTCTCTGGCTCTTTTGTCAATTGGCTCTTTGATTG
>PVLC010026907.1:0-22315 GCA_004027655.1 Graphiurus murinus
AGTTGCTGAGACTGGCCTCAAGCTTGTGATCCTGTCTCAGTCTCCCAAGTAGTGGGATTTCAGGCATGCACCACAACACCTGGCTAGCTAGTGTCTTGCTGCAATTCTCAATATTAAAAGGAACTGTATGCTATTGTAGATATCAATGATGTACTTAAGAGGAAAATAGCTGAGACAATGTGCTAGTGCTATCTGAGGTCTCTTCTAGCTAAGAACTCTGACTCAACTATCTCTCCTAAAATAGCACCCAGCAGCTACTCCAATAGTCTTTACCCCTAAAATATTTTCCAGATGTAGAATTAACTTTTTAAATGTCTCTTGACTCATTACAGAAATTCATTTCTAATTGACTCTCAATTTTACAAAGTGAATGTGATTATAGAATGCAAAATTACATAGCTCAAACAGCTGAATCAGCCATGTGTGCAACTGGTTTAGTCATTTATAGGTATTCACTTATATTATATATTATAAACACTGCATATGTGCTATTTATATATTATTCCTACATTATGCATATGCACAATTCATATACTTTAAGTGGTGAAAATTATGGAAAGATTATTAAGGCTTGGGATACAATAAGAGAATGAACCAAAAGCTTTGGACTGTTACTATCAAGAATATTGTTTTCCATACTGTCAAAAGTAGTATTTATATACCTCTGAAAATCCATCCTCATGCTGTACCCAGGATGTACCCAGGCCTTAGTCAAGATGGGATGGGATCCCACAGGATCTCAAATCAGGTCCATATTAGGAGGCAAAGAAAACAGGAATAATGTAAGAAAGTAATTTCTCTTAGGCTGAGAATTCTAGCCATAATCCTGACTCAGGAAATAACTATTGTAGTCTTATCCTATTCATATGGGAGACTTCTAAAAGTTCCACAAAGAAAACAGATAGATTGTTCTGAGGCTCAGTTTGGAGATTATTCAATTTCCTTGCTGGTCATTCTATTCTTTGGTTGTGGACGATAAGAAAGTGGACAGGGAACAGGAAAGGAGTGTGGTGGACTTACACCATTCACTAATATGTAGTCCCCCCTCTCTTTCTGGACACGTGGATCACATTTTCTCACCACTGCAAGTTATGTGACTTGCTTGAGTCAATCAAGTGAGAGCAGAGAAGGAATGAACTTAAAAGGTGCATTTAATTGCAGAGGCTCAATTCTCCAGCTATCCTTCTTCGCCTGTTCAGACTGTGGAAGCATGCAGTGATGCAGAACTGCAACTCGATTCAGTAAATGGAGAAAAGATGCCCTGGAGCACCGCCAAGACCTGCGGCAGACCTCAGGCGTGCAGTAATAAACTTGTCTTCTTTAAGCCCCTGAAATTTGGGAATTGTTGGTTCCTGCGGCATAACTGAGTCCATCCTGACTGCTACATGAGGCACTTACATTTTGCCACATTAATAACTATGGAAAAACATTAGCTTCTGAATTTTTACTGGAGGGATTCAACTACCTCTATATTTTATTCTTTATTTACTATATATAGATAGCTAAAAAGTAATTACTGTGATGTAAATGAAAATAAGACAACTTAAAAAGTTTAGATTCAGTTATTTTAAAAATCCTACATGAAGATAAAAATAAATTTATTTTATTATATATTTATATCTTACATAAGGAATGACATGTACAGATAAATGTATAATTTTAGTCTCAGAAGAGCTTTAAAATTTTTTTATTTAACATATTTCATTACAACTCAGACAGACCAAAACATTTTCTACATATCGTTTTTGAAAGAGAATATCTTAATCAACATTATTTCATTATTCTGTAACTACAGTTTCCCATTGTGCAACTAACAAGCTTATGGGGCAGTGGCGTGTATGCAAAGTAGTCAAATTACTTATTTGTGAAGGCTTTTAATTTCACAAGCATGCGTGAAGCATTCAAGTTGGCCGGCCCTCTGGGAAACCCAGAATTTAAAAGACTTCCTCTGCTCTCTGCCAATGGCCATCCAATTCTATACAGTACGCAGGCAATATGGAGCAGCTTCAGGCTCCTCACATTTCCTTCAAAGACTCTATCCATTTGTGTGTTAGTCTGGCACTTTTACAAAATACACTAAAAAGAAATTCCTTATATTCCCTAAGTATTAAAGATCAAATGTTAAGTGAAAAACTCCTTTCCTCTAAAGAACTTCATTAGCAAATGTGCCACCATGTAGACAATAGAAAGAATCCCTTGCAAGCATTACCTGCTTCCTGATTAAAGTTAAACTTTTAATAGTAAACATTTTAATAGTAAAAATTGTGACAATTAAACATGAAGCAGGCACAAACTGTCCTATACTTTACATACACCTTTGGCATAATTACCTACTGCTTGACTTACATGATGTCAGGAGCTGAACTGTGTCTCCCAAGAAGATAAGACCAAGTCCTAACCACCAGTCCTTCTGAAGGTGACCTTATTTGGAAACAAGTTCTTTGCCAATGTAATCATGTTAAAATCGGGTCGTGCTGGATTAGGGTGGCCCCTAACACAATGAAAGGTGTTCTTATAAGAAGAGAGAAATCTGCACATAGATAGGAAGAAGAGCATGTGAAGACGACAAGCCAATGGATGCCAAGGATCCCATCAACCACCAGGAGCTGGGAGAGCGGCATGGAGGAGCATCCCTCAGTGCCTCCAGACACCTTGCCAACATCTGTGTGTATGTGTGTGTGTGTGTAGATGGGGTATTGGGTATTATGCCCAGGGACACTTTACTTATGAGCTATACCCCCAGGCCTTTTTATTTTGAGACAAGGTCTCGCTAAGTTGCCCAGCCTGGCCTGGAACCTGCAATCTTCCTGCCTCAGCTCCTGAGTACTGACATCCTGCCAACATCTTGATTTGGAACTCCTACCTTCAGAACTGAGAGTGAGTAAGTTTCTCTTGTTTTAAACCACCCAGCTTGCAGTTCTTTGTTGAAGCCACCCTAGAAAACAAACACACGGGGTCATGTATTTCTTTCTATTCAGTTGCAGCTATTTGTGGTGGTGGGAATATGCAGAAAGATCTCTTTTAAAAGCCAACTATTCAAAACCTAGGGAAGGACATGACAGCCTACAGCTCAGAGAAATAAAGCCAAATAATTTCACACGAGAGATGGCTTCAAGGCATAGCTTCCAAATTTTGAACTGATCCAATTAGATTTGATGAATTTAAATATTTAAATTTTATATAAAAGCTGGGCATGGTGACTCATGCCTGTAATGTACTTGGGAGGCTGAGACAGGAGGATTGCAGGTTTGAGGACAGCTTTAGCAAAGTAGTGAGAGTCTCAACAACCTAGCAAGACCCTGCTTCAAAACAAATAATAAAAGGGCTAGGGGTGTGGCTCTGGGGTAGAATGCTCCTGGATCCAATTCCCAGTGCCCCTCCTAGTTTTTATATAAATAATAATGAGATGTCTTGACAAGTAGAATTTTAAAAAGGACAAGTGAATACAGGGTATAAATTTATAAAAATCAGTCCTCAGAACTATGGTGTTTTGTTAATTTTCAAATCTTAATTCTAGCTAAAAGTCTTATTAACATTCTATATCAACTACAATCAATTCTAAATTACAACTATTTTTCACATGTGGTACTTTTCTTTTATATGTAAAGTTTTCTCTTTGTTTCACAAATAGTAATTCTTTACTCTTCATTGACTTTTTATTGTTGCTGTTAAGATTTTCTTTGATATTATTCTTAGCTCTTAACTCTATCTCTTCCACTGGGCAATTTTTCTTCATTCTGAATTGTCCATTTCTTTTATAGATCCCTCTATCCATATAGGAAATACTCTTTCTCTAAATGTTATTTATCTAAATAACTGTGGCCATGGCATTTCACAGAGAAGAAACATTCAATTCATTCTGATGTGAAAATATTCATTAATGAAATAATCACTTAAAAAGTGAATCTCAAGCAACCTACTTAATTCCTTCCTATCAGCTAAAATCTTCTTCAGTCTATCATTGGTCAGCAAATGCTGGGACCATCCAACAATGTATGGCAAGACAATGCATATATACCCTAACAGGGTTGTAAAGTGAGATTACAACCTTGAAAAGATTTGTTTACCTATATTAACATTTACTCCACCTTTAAGTTTTATATGTTTATGCTTCAGAAGATTCTGGATACAAGAGAAAATACAGAGGAAGCATTGTGTTTTCCCTGAATAGCTGCAACATTATTTCCTGTCACATATGCCCTTCCAGAATATTTCCACTCCCCTATTACGGAGAGAAGCCTCTGTCACCTTGCCTTACATCTGACTGGCCTCTGTGGTCCCTCCAACTATCAGAGTGTGGCGGAGGTGATGCTGTGGTGAATGCATATATACCCTAACAGGGTTGTAAAGTGAGATTACAACCTTGAAAAGATTTGTTTACCTATATTAATATTTACAACCTCTCTAACTAGGATCATGCAACTCAGGAATGATGAGCTGCTCCAGGAGAAGTCTGCAGCCACCACGTAGGAGAGACTGTAGAGAACAAGAAACTTGGGGAGTGAGAGCAAAACATGTCCCAGCCCCCAAGCTATTTGAGCCACTGACATCGGCTCTCTGACTTAAATGAAGAAAATAGTATCTTGGGGTGAAAGAGGCCACATGGCAGCACTTAACCACCAGAAGTAAGGTGGTACTAGCCTAACATCTTTGGACACTGGTTTTGATTTGAAAATCTCCCTCATTTGTGTGACAGATTCTGTCATCAGATTATGTTTGGAAAGCTTTAGAACCCCATACATATTTAAGACTTCTCCCTGTTCTACTCTAATTCTACACCTTTACACTTATCTTATGTTTAAGATTACTAGAGAAGGGAGTTCATTTTTTCTCTAATTCCTGTTCTCAAAAATTAGTTTTAAGATTAGAAAAGCAGAGGCTATCATCTAAATTCACTTGACACTTAAGATCCTAAGGTTTTCTATTTTGTTCAAGGCAACATATTTTACGAGGAACATTAAAATACAGTTTGGTGGAGGAGAGGAAGAGAGAAAGATGATAAATTATATTAGAAATAGTTGAAAACACTGGGAGCATTCAAATTGTTTTTCAAAAAATGGTAAAGCAGGTTAGTGAATTTTAAATATTTGGAAAGCTATCAAACAATTCCTGAAGGGTGACTCTAAGAATCTAAGCTATGTCTGAAAAGCACTTGGATAAAAAATATGTATATTCTACATAACTGTAGCTTAAAATACTTAAGATAATTAAAAAAGTTACAGAGATCATAATCAGGATTAATCAAGTTGAAAGAAGGCTAGATTTCTAATTTTCTAGCAACTTTCTCAACCAAAAATGGAAAATACTGTCTTGTGAGGCAGTGAAATTATTAAATGAAAGTACTTTAGGTTGAGGCTGGATGACTACCTCCTTGGGGGTGGTGCTGGAGGAAATTTTGCTTTGGGTAGAAGGCTGGGATAAGAGGCCTTATATGGCATACGACTTTAGGGCAATGAGAGACTAGCCATATGCTACCCTTCAATTCTTTCCCTTGGCAAGTTTGGTAACCCACAGTACCACATTTCTCATTTAAAAAAAAAATAAGTGCAATTGATTATGGGCAGTTAGTTCATTATCGGAAATTACCATCAAGAATAGGTTTACTCAGTCATAGAGAACTTTAAAATAAAAATATAAATTTGACTCACTTTTTATGGAGCCCAAAGCCAACTGCCTTACAAATTCTTATGTATGGGAATCATAATGGGAGCAAGGGTGAGAGAACACTCCCTGTGGATCTCTAATAAAATGTACTGCTGAGACATACAGTAGAAAATAATATTAAAAATATACCAAGTAAAAATGGAAAATATTCTTTATTTTGAAACCGGGTCACACTAAGTTGCGGAATGCCTCACTAGGTAGCTGAGGCTGGCCTCGAACCCGGATCCTCCGGTCTCAGCCTCCTGAATGCTGGGATTACAAGCGTGTGCCTAAGTATAAACTGCTTCTACCTAAACTAAATAAGCCTAAAAGCAGACTTATGAGAGATAAAGTGGGTTTTTTTAATTACAACATCAACATTTAGTTCAATCAGTTATCTCAATCTTACCCAGTCCAAGGGTTATGTAGTAGCATTTCATTGTGATTTAATTTGTTTTTCTCTGATGACTAATGATAACAAATATACCTGTATATATTTATTTGCTATTTACACATTTTCTTTGATAAAAAGCATATACATCTTCTGTTCATTGACAAAAATTGGGTCATTGTCTTCCTATTATTTGGTTGTAAGAATTCTTTATGTATTCTGAGTATGAGTCTTTTGTTTGATAAAGTGTTATGAATACTTCTTCCTAGTTTGAGGTTTGCCTTTGTTTTCTTAATGATACCTTTTAAAGACCAAATTTTAAAATCTTAATGAGGTACAACTTTTTTTTAATTTCATGCATTTATGTTCTAGTACAATTAATTTGGTGGTCTTTGCATGCACACACACAGTATTACAGTTTCACATGCAGTCCTATCTCAAAGGGAAATAACTACAGTAAAATGTTCAACTTTTTAGCTACCTTTTCTTGAATATAGCCTGCAATTTCTCAGCTTCTACTTAAAAGTAAAGCTAATGGTTGAAATTATTTTTTTTTCCTAAAGGAGTATTTGTGGTTTCCATGGGAACACATACATCAATAATAAGGCATTTAAAATATTTCAAATACATTTATGTGCCATTTCTTTTAATAAACAAGATTGATAGCCTAAAAATTGCTGCCCACTAAATATCTGAAATTGAGATTATTACCTTCAATAAAGTATCAATAAATTAAAATAGAATCATTATAAAACTAAGACTTTTAAAGACTTTTAACAATTCTCTTTCTTTCAAAGTTACGCATGTACAAGAAATATTCTGCATTTAGCAAGTTTTATATGTCAACTAATATTCATTGTGGTTAAAGCTACTGTAAAGGCACCAAAGTGCATTTTAGCTTTTGGTCCCTATGTGAGCAATCAGTCATAATTGTAAACCAACCATAAAATAATGTATTATTTGCATTTTGAAGAAGAAAATGAAGATATTCTTGACAAAAAATGAAGAAAACAAAGTAATTTTTGCTTATGTTCAGTTGCTTTTTAGACAGATCCAATGATATTTAGAATTAGGAACAGTTCTTTAAATTACACTTATTGAAAATATTTCTAGAAGAGTGGTGGTTACTTCTAATAGCTGTGACTTTTAATAACAACTGTTATAATTTGGATTTTTAATGTCCCCCCAAAGCCCCATGTGTTAAGGGCTTGACCCCTAGAATGGCGCTATTGGAAAGAAGAAGAGTTAAGAAGTGGGTCCTAGTGGAAGAAATTGGGTCACTGGAGGCATCATCTTGAAGGCAACTACAGGACCTCAGCCTCTTACTCTTCCTTTTGCTTCCTGGCCATGAGGTGAGTGGTTTTGTTCTGCCACACACTCCTGCCATGATGTGCTGCCTTGCTAAAGGCCCAAAGCTATGGGGCCAACTAATCACAGACTGGAACCTCCAAACTGTGAAACAAAATAAACCTCTTCACTTCTCAGGCATTTTGGTATAGTTAAATGTAGCAACAGCACTTAGAATCATATGAGGATATCTAAGAACAGCACTGATCTCACTCAGGTAATAGTTACTTTTTCAGTTTATTTACCATCTATATTATTTTCTCAAGGAAAAAAAATCAAGAGTTCAAGAAGGAGCCTTAAAACTCAACTTTATTCCCAATCAGACACACTGAATTTTTTAAATAATAATAGTTCTAGAGGTATCATTCCCATTATCAGACAAACCTATTATTAACAGAGTTCTTCTTTATTCTTGAGTATTCAAATTTGTCTTCCTGTGACCTTATGCTTCTGGTCTTAGCTCTGTTTTTTAAAACTATAAAGAAAAATTACACTCCTAAATCAATGAAAGAATAAGATTATCATAAAGTTTGGCTCTCTGGAAAAAACAGATAAGCAACTATGTAGTTTTTAGAAATACTAAATGAGCTCAAGCTGGATCTCTTGGAAAACCAGAAGTAGGTTTATAGGAATTTAATAAATTTCAAGTTCTAAGTTTTTTGTTTGGTTGCCATGGAAACCATCATAAGGGATGATCCTGAATGTAAACATGTTATATATGTATTTGGTAGTAATCAGCAGATAAAAGTAAGGAAAGTGAGTTGTGACATGTTGCTAAATATGGAAATGATTTCTACAGGCCTAATGGTTTTTGAAAAATATTTGTAAGGCAGCATTAATGATTCAAACTAAAGCACCACTCCAGATAAGTATCGCGCACACACACCGACAGTGGGTCTTACTTACTCCTCAATAATAAATGCTAGATAGTCTAAATTAAAGGATCAACTCTTTCATTTACATACCCAAGGAAACACTTATGACA
Organism: Graphiurus murinus; assembly: GCA_004027655.1. NCBI lineage: Eukaryota > Metazoa > Chordata > Mammalia > Rodentia > Gliridae > Graphiurus > Graphiurus murinus. The sequence goes on from PVLC010026907.1 coordinate 8,367, forward strand.
CTTTGGAACTGACTGCTTCTCAGAATGAGATTGAAAAACAAAAACAAAACAAAAACAAACAAACAAACAAAAACAAAAAACAACAATGAGCTACTAACAGGCTAACTGCTTGTCAAGAACATATTTCTAATTAAGCAAATATTAATAAATCAAGAAAAAGGAATTATTGTATGTGAAACTGAGTGAACACAGTGGTCTGAGAGAAAAGAAATTTGGAATCATGCCATAACCAAATTTAACCCATGGTGAATACATATCTCTGGGGAAGGCCAGTGGTAGCTGTTCTCTACCTCCATGCTTAAGGAACAGGAAATTTATACTGTGCTACATTGGGAACTCTGGAAACTCAGCTGATAGGTTGCTTTGGCAGACTAAGTGGAAGACTCCTCTACTCATGAGAAAATAGAATTATTTAGTGGCTGTAGGTCAAATGACTAAAGGTCAACTCACTCAAGGATGAACTGGTTGTAACTACCCAAAACAAACATATTTAATGTTTTTTCTAGCCATTTAGTTATCTTTTAAATTTTCCTAATTTGGGGCATTTTTAAAACTTTCTTAAACCAATATGCATTTTGAATTTAATTTAGTACAGTCAGCCTTATCTGTGGGATCCACATTAACAAATTCAACTAAGCACAGATTTTGAAAAATTAAGAAAAATATGCAGAAAATAAAACACATTTATACATGTTTTAACATAAAACTTTATTAGTCTATAAATGATAAAATAACTACATAGCAGCTGGGCGTGGTGGCGCACGCTTGTAATCCCAGCATTTGGGAGGCTGAGACAGGAGGATCTGGGTTCGCGGCCAGCCTCAGCTGCTTAGTGAGGCCCTCGGCAACTTAGTGAGATACTATTTCCAAATAAAGAATAAAAAAAAAAATAGGGCTGGGGCTGTAGCTCAAAGGTAGAATGCCCCCAGGTTCCATCCCCAGTACCTCAAACAAACAAACAAACAAAAACTACATAGCCTTTGCATTGCATAAAGTATTATAAGTAATCTAGAGATGACTCAAAGTATATAGAAGGAGTATGTAGGTTATAGGCAAATGCTGCTCCATTTCATATAAGGGAATTGAGCACCAAAGAATTCTGTATCTATGGAGGACTCCTGGAACCAGTCTTCCTCAGATACTAATGGACAGTTGTGTTTCTAACATTTCTAACTTGTCACTTTTCTAAAAATTATGGCCTATATTTTGTCACTTAAGCCAATTTTTAAAAAACCAATGAACTCTTTAGAAACATTTAAATGAATTCATTGAAATATTCTTTTCAGATTAAGAAGTTTCTAAATAAGACTTTATTTTAATAAAAATGTTAATTCTAGAGCTGGGCATGATAGTGCATCCCAGTACTTGGGAGGCTAAGACAGGAGGATCACAGGTGTGAGATCAGCCTCAGCAATTTAGTGAGACTCTCAGTAACCTAATGAGATCCTGTTTCAAAATTAAAAAAATAATAATAAAATAGGACTGGGAGTGTAGCTCAGAGGTAAAATGCCCCTGAGTTCAACCCCTAGTACCAAAAAACAGCAGTGAAAATGTTAAATCTAACTTTATTTTATTTAAAACACCTGAATAGACTCAAAGCAATCAAAGGGTGCTGTTTACTCAGTAAATTTGCCAGTTTGGGCTCCTCCTAAAAAATATCTTATGCTGTTTTTTAGCCTTTCCATTATTTTATGTACCAGCAAATAAAAGTGAAATGATAAATTAATAAACTACATCATACATAGAAAAACCAAGATTAGTTTCTCCTTGTTAATAAGATTATTGTCACAACCACACTTTGGCAACTAATTATCACAACACTAAGAACTTTTATTATAGTTATGATTGGAATATGCTATTCTAAATTAAACATTTTCTACTAGCTTCAGAAGAATTTTTTAGAAAGTTAATATATAGAAACCATTCTATTTATACAGAGAGAATGCAATGGATTGGAATGATAAGAAATAGAAAAAGAGGTTGTTAAGGACTGAGTGAAAGAAATGTGAACAACAGAAGGGTCTGGAGTACCAAGCAAGTGTCTTACAGAGCTTTAAGTGCTGGTGAGGGCTGGTGATCTGAGACAGACACTAGAAAGAAAGAAGTTCCAGTTTTCTTTAGAATCATTATGACACCATGTTTACTTAGGAGCTTAAAATCAGGGTAGGTGTAGATTTAAATACACACTGACATTAGGACATAAATATGTAAAATCAGGACCTTCCTAGAAATTCTAGGATATTAAGAATGCTGCACCATAAGGATTCAACAGCCCACATGTCCCCCCATTGGTATTTTCATATTAACAGATTAGGTAATGGGTATGCTTCATCTCTGACAGTGGAAAGCCAGGCACTGTGGCAGGCACGAAGTCTCACTGGCATTGTCTCTATCACACTATGAAAGTGGCTGCTTAAGGCAATTCTCCTAGTCAAGGACTCCATGACTGAATCTACTTTAAGAGTCAAGAAGCAAAACAAAATACCACTCAGCAATGCTTTACTTCAACTTACTGAAAGTGAGTGAAAATTATAAGCTTAGACATGTAATAAACTTTTATCTTATATAAATAGTTAAGCATTCCTAATCCAAAAATCTGAAATACTCCAAAATCTGAAGGTTTTATGAGTGTCATGATTTTGGAGGATTTCATTTTCAGATTAGGGATGATTAACCAGTATAGTTTATGCAAATACAGCATTTCAAAACCAGAAATGGTGTGAAATCTGAAACACTTCTGGTCCCCAAAATTTCTGATAATAGATATTCAACCTGTATTTACCTTATTATTTCTAAAAATCTGTATGTGACCTTTACCAATTTTATACTGTTAAAATTTCAAAAGAATTTCAATAAAATAATTTGTCCAGACTCAAATAAAGGCAACAATGGCCAAATTCAAAGTAAAATTGGATTGCTACGTCTAACTGAAATTTAGTTCACAAATAATGAGTCCATTCTCTGAGAAGAATTTAGTAGCTTTGTTCTGAATATTTAATATAGTTCAGTTCTGTGTCTAGCCTTCTCTGAATTTAAAAAGGAGTTGCTCCTAATTAAAAAAAGATAGTGAAGCCGGGCGTGGTGGCGCACGCTTGTAATCCCAGCATTCGGGAGGCTGAGACCGGAGGATCCGGGTTCGCGGCCAGCCTCAGCTATATAGTGAGGCACTCCGCAACTTAGTGAGATCCGGTTTCAAAATAAAGTAAAAAAAATAGGGCTGGGGGTATAGCTCGGAGGTAGAATGCCCCTGAGTTCAATCCCCAGTACCGAAAAAAAAAAAAAAAAGATAGTGAATACTTTTAAATAAAGAGAACTATGAGGTCCTCTGAAGTTTAGGAGGAAATTTCATTATACTTAGCTTACTGCATTTAACTTTAATCATTCTTTTACTTCTACTTACTCATGGGTCAATCAAGAGTCACCCCTAATTAGGACTTACAGTTCTCCAATGGTGGTATGAACTTAACACAAGTCTAAAATGACTCAAGAGCTAATGTTCTGATTGCATCTCAAGCAATAGTAGTATACATTTATTCTTTAAAATATCAAAGTAAAAAACAACATTTAAGTAAATTAATGGTTATGACAATACTCTTCTATATGAGTTCCCAAGTAGCACTGAGTCATTAAAAACACTTCTTCTTTTTTTTTTTTTTCCAAGTTTTGGTATTACATCTGAGTTAATACTTCAGTCTTTACTACAGCTTATGAGGTGCTTTAAAACAGTTTTGGTGATGATGTTAAAAAGCAGTTTATTTCTAGCTTTTGAATTGACAGTGATAATACTTTGAAATCGACATGATATAAACTGGCACCTTTTCCAAAAATTGTATCACCTTGTTCAAAAACAGTGATTAGCTATACAACTTCCAAGCTGTTTAAAAGCAATTTTCTAGGTGTTACACAGGCATAAGGATGAAGAGACACTGTACATAGATGTTCATGTCTTCCATGCACCTCAAAATTTCTGAGATCACCCTCAGCTACCTTGGGAAATGGTGATTTTATGAACAATTTCACTCTTACTGTGACTCAAGACCTGATGAATAAGCTGTGTACAGAGCAGATTATACATCAAGAAAGGCGACAAAGGAAGTAGGGACAATGGTTTCCACTAGCAAAGAGCTTATAATTAAGAAAATAGGAAAACCAAACAAATAACACATGAGTACAAACAATGAGTGATCTTTATAACAGATCAGTTCCTATAACTCAGCGCTAAAGACTCCAAAGGAAGAAAGAAGATGAGAGGTTTATAACCTAGATAGAACCAAGTGGAGTTATACTAAAAAGTTTTATGAAAAGGTATGCATTAGAGGTTCTCCTCTCTGGGTTGTTCAGAACGTTTTTTTTTTTTTTTTTTTTCCTGTTGTTGTTGTTGTTTTTTCCCCTGTTACTGGGAATTGAACCGGGTGTTCTACCTCCAAGCTATACTCCTAGCCCTTATTTTTTATTTTGAAACAATCTTGTTAGGTTACTGAGAGTCTCACTAAGTTGCTGAGGCTTGTCCTTAAACCTGGGATTCTCCTGTCTCAGCCTCCCAAATACTGGGATTACAGGTATGCAATACTATGCCTGACTCAGAAATGTCTTAAGAGGTTAACATTTAATGCTTTTCTTTGAATCATCTACTTTTCTTTTTTTATCAGATATTGGTGACTAGGATGAAGCTAGTTCTTTTCCGTCATTTAATCTGCATAAAAATAATTCAATCAGAATTAGCTCTGGAGGGATTACTGTATAACTATTTTTTTTTTATTTCTTAAAATACTATTAATTTCCCATCCTCAGTCACTCCAGTTACAAACCAGAAAAAGCACTGGGAATGGAGGTAAAATGATCTTCACTCCTGAGCTGGGAATGTAGTTCAGTATAGAATACATGCTCAGCATGCTCTAGGTCCTGGACTTAATTCCCAGAACCAAAACCAAAAGAAAACTAAACAGATTTCATTCCTAAATGTCACACATTAAATGCGCTGATGCTAGAAATATTTGCAAATATTTCCATACCAATAAAAACACTAAAATGAAATCAGCTTAGCATCTTTGCCTAGAAACCCTCACTCCAGGTCCCCTAGATTAGTTCTGGTTTACACATATACACTAAGTCCATAATAGTTTCTTAGAATATTTCTATAATTTACAGCAACTCAAAATAACAAAATCTCAAAGTTCTTAATTACAATCTGACTACTGGATCCCATGTGATTCTACTAAATATAAGAATTATCAGCATGGCTCTAAAATATTCTATCTTCATATACCACAGACTACTGCCCTATTTTTAAAAAAATTTTACTAAGTTTATACTTGTGCTAATTACTGTTTGATAAACAGATGAATAGAACATATAAGAAAGGAATGGCTATTACTGTGTCATAATCCACAAAATACTATTAAAGAAGCTAAATCTTTCTAATTTCCATATTTCTCCGGTTAGATAAGAGTTACATATAATTATGTCTCCTGAGAATAGTGAAGGAACTCTAATGATCAAGGAAAACTACTATCTTTGAATTAATTCACTAAAATTCCTTGCTGGTAATAAAGTTTACACAGAAAAAATAAGGAAAATGATATATCATAAAATATACCAACCATATTGTTTTGATTAAGTAGAATAGCAATTAACAAAAATATGTTCCCCACATCTGCAATCTAGAGGGAAAGCATGGCATTACACTGTTACCATATAAATGAAATTTCATCAAAATAAAGGATTTTTAATGACAGCAGCAGAATGGGAAAAAATATCTGTAAGTCATATATCTGACAAAGGGCTTATATCCTAAGTATGTGAAGAACTTTCAAAACTCAACAGTAAGAAAAGATCCAATAAAAAACATGAACAAACATTTGAATAGGCTCGTCAGCAAGAAGATAAATCGATGACAAGCCAGCAAAAAAAGAAAAAAAATCCACTATAACCAGCAAAAATGCAAATTAACAAATTAACACCAAGATGAAATATTATCATATACCTACTAAAATATCTAAAATTGTAAAGAGTGTTTTTGTAAAAACTCTGGTAAAAGTATACAGCAACTCATGCATTGCTGGTAGGTATATAAATGCACAACCATTTAGGATGACATTCTGGCATTTTCTTAAAAAATTAAATATACACTTGGCCATATGACTCAGCCGTTCCATTCCTACATGTTTATCCAAGATAAATGAAAGCATATATTTACACAAAAGCTTGTACAAAAAATGTTCATAGCAGCTTTGTTTGTAATAGGCCCAAACCGGAAACAAGGAAAATGTCTATCAACAAGAAAATGCACAAATGAAATATAGTACATCTACAAGTTACATCTATATAAAAAATAAACTATTGATCAATACAACATGAATCTCAAGGTTTTAAGTGAAGAATCAAAATTTAAAAAAGAGAACATGCTGTATGAATCTACTTGTATAAAACTGGAGAACACACAAACACAATAGTGCCCATTATCTGCAGTTTCAGTTGCATGCATGCATGGTATACAAATATGAGTAATTGTCCTGACTCTTTCAAAAGAGAGAGACCACATTCATATGAGTTTTTTTTTCCAGTATATTACTAGAATTGCTCTATTTTATTAAGTTTACACACATACACACACACACACAGTTCAATAACTATCTGAAGTTTCAGGAAGCAAATGGGGGTCCTAGAGCACACCTGCTGTTTGTAAAGACAGAAAGTTGATCTGTGGTTGGTTCTCTGGTGACAGGGAAGGGGAGCTGGGGAAGGACTTGATGAGGAGATTACAGAGAGGCACTAAGAAACTTTTGGAAATAATGAACATGTGCATTATCTTAAATTGTGGTAATGTTTTCTGGTTATACATATATGGATATATAGTATACCTAAATTATTATCAAATTAAATTTTTTAGTATATGTGGTTTACAGTAATGCCAATTACATTGCAATAAAGCTGTTTTTACAAAATGAAAAAAGTGGTCATCCTAGATATTTGTCACTGAAATATAAGCTCCATAAAACTTTTTTATCTGTTTTATTAAGTGTGTGTGCTCAGTACTGGTATATATTAAATTCTAGGAAATATTTGTTTGATAAATGAATGGGAAAAATAAAACAGTACTTTATATAAATTAAAAAGCATATTTTCTATTCATTTTAATTTCATTCTAAGCACTACTATGCTTATAATGAAAGTATCAATAATTTCCAAAAAGAAATATTATGCTGAGTTTAAAAGTAGTACCAAGCCGGGCGTGGTGGCGCACGCTTGTAATCCCAGCATTTGGGAGGCTGAGACCGAAGGATCCGGGTTCATGGCCAGTCTCAGCTACCTAGTGAGGCACTCCGCAACTTAGTGAGACCCTGTTTCAAAATAAAGAATAAAAAATAGGGCTGGGGGTGTAGCTCAGAGGTAGAACGCCCCTGAGTTCAATCCGTAGTACCGAAAATAAATAAATAAATAAAAGTAGTACCATTTTTTATTTTTCTATTGAAATATTTTCACTGATTGGTATCTTTAATATTTTTATTAAGAATTACATAGCCTCTTTTTTAATAACAGTAACAACAAACACATAGTACTTACTATATGTTACAAACTGTTTTAAGGATGCAACATATATTAACTGATTAATTCCTATAAAACCTTATAAAGTAGGTTTATCTACTTCTCATTTTTACGAGAGATTAGTAAGAACTTTGATACAGTAAAGTTCATTAATACTTTAAATGTTGCATCTACATCTCAGTTGAATAAATTTTATTTTGAACTTTGACAAATGTTTTTTGGTATATAAGTTTTATTTTTCTTTATGTTTTTGCTTTGAAAGGTGCTCCCCAAATAAAATTAGTTTATAAATACTATTTCATCTAAGACTTGTTATCAATTAACACTTTTCCCCTCCTCAAATCAAGACCTCACAATTCTTTCACTACTGTCTCAATATTTCCACTACTTATTAACTGGAAATAATGTGCAAGGTGAAAACTTATTTGCTACTTGAGGGCAAAACCTACTAGGATAACTCAGTCCTTATTTTCTTGCATCACACACTCAGTCATTACTTTGCTCTAATTTGCTTTCATCTCCCTCCATTTCTTTCCCATTCCTAAACATTATAATCGTTGACAGAGTTAGAAACATTCTTGGGAGAAATCTAGACCATTAGTGATTGCTTACAAAAGTAGCCAATCTAAAAATTACTATTGAAAAGACAGCGATGATGTGTTAGAAAGGCAAGTGCTGAAAAGATAACAATGAGAATCTATGAAATTATAGAGTAGAAAGGTGAAAAGGTTCAAGAAAGGCTTAAATGCAATATCACATGACTGGTAACTAAAACTTCAGACAGCTGAAGGATATCACTCTAACCCAAGTAGTAGTTTGGGAACATTTGCGCTCTAGCCCTAAGTTTTGCACTTTTATCTTACAATATAAATCAATGAGGATATACAATTCATCTTACTAGACTTTTTTTTTCTTTTTTTTTTTTTTTTGGTACTGGGGATGGAACCCAGAGGCATTCTACATCCAAGCTACAACCCCAGTCCTATTTTTTTATTCTTTATTTTGAAACACGGTCTCACTAAGTTGTGGAGGACCTCACTAAGCAGCTGAGGCTGGCCGCAAACCTGGATCATCTGATCTCAGCCTCCCAGGTACTGGTATTACAAGTGAGCGCCACCATGCCAGCTCCTAGACTTTCTTTACTACGAATTTGGATACCAAGAAACAATGTACAAACTATTCATGCTGAAATCAAAACAAATAAATTTGTCATTTACCTATAAAATGTTTAAATATTCACCATAATTCACCAAAAAAAATTGGTGCTTTATTTAAAATACCCAAAGAGATGCTGAAATTCACTAAGATTGCAAAATTGCAATTATATGTATATGTCATATTTAGCAGATCAGCAACAATCAAGCAGAGTACATGAATACTGGTGAGCCTGGAGAAACAGGCACTTTCACACACAGTAGTGCAAAATAGTATAATACTTACAGAGAACAAGTTGACAATATCGATCACAATTATAAATACATCTGCTGCTTGATATAGCAAGATCAAAATAAAAAATTTACTCTGCTGATTATAATTGCATATATATAAAATACCATACACATACACACAATGATATTTATTGTAGCATTATTGGTTTATTAAAATATTCTGATATTATAAACTATATAATATACACACATTAGAATACAGTATATACATAAAATGAGAATGTTTTCTAATGAGAGATCTCCAGAATATCTTAGGAGGAAAGAGCAAGATATATAACAGTACACATGTTGTCTTTTTTACAAGAAAAGGGAAAAATGAATAAAAACACATGTGTGTGTGTGTTTATGTGTTTTATCTTTCTATGCTTAAAAATAGTATCAAGACAAATTAATGATTATTGGTAGGAAGTAGTGGGGTATGATAGTTAGAAATAAGAATGAGACTTAAGGAAGTACTCTTTGTATTCTTTTGTATATATTGCATACTCTAAAAATGTAGAGATACTCCTCCTGTAAAAACATTCTGACAGGAACATGTATGATTATTTGCTAAAGAATGCAATCTACTATAGTGATGTATTGGGGAAAAAATTCAGCTTTCCACATAGTGAATTCTGCTGAAGCACTGCAAACCTAAATGGCCAACTTAACTTTCCAATGCAATGATTCTGTTTTTCAATGAATCTGTATTTTCCTATGCTAAAAGGCCACTGACAGAGAGGGAAAAGGCACTACAGGAAAACCAGAAGTCACAGAAAAATATAACATAAAAGTAATATTCATTGATACATCTAATACAAAGATAAGCACTACAGGCATTCTGGAATAGTTCCATACTCTCTCGTTCACTTTGTTTTTTTTTCACACATGATATATTGATATCGGAATCCAATATGCTGATATTGGGTATTAGGCAGACTGACAGAAGTTAGATACACTGACACTATATATACTGAAATGTGTTATCTGGGATATGAATAATATAGAGTAAACAATGAAAATTTCACAGATTGTACACTGAAAAGAATATAAAAAGGATTTCTTTTACTTATTAAAAATTTTTATTAGAATATATGAGGCAATGCATATGTTTACAACTTTGATTTAGTTATTCCACAATGTACACATACATCAAATCTTCATGTTGTATACAATCCATAGACATTATTTTAATTAAAAACAAATCAGGCACCCATCCTGTCAAGCACTGTGCTGTGTACTAAGGATATCCACTCAAGAACGGTGGCATGATCCCTGCTCTCACCTGCACATAGCCGACAGCAGAGGCTCTCAGTTAGACTGAGCACTCCTTTACACTTTTATATTTTTACATACTTTTACATTTTGACCTACTTTGCATTTTTTATTTATAAGAGTATTAAACATATATTCAACATATTAAGCATTAATGCCAGGAATTTTTAAAATATTTAATTCACTTAAAAGCATTAAACCCATTATATATTAGTATAAATATTAATGTCTAACATTTTAATGTTTATTTAATATAATTAACTATACCAATTAACTTTAATGTTAATAACTTTATAACATAGCTATTTTAGTGAAAAAAGTAACTTTTTTTCATTAAGTTTTATAAGTTTTTAAAAATATCTGGGTCAAAGAAGAAAAGTATTTTTAAATCTGCTACAGCATTTAGTCTGTTGCAACATGCTTGTTTAGTTGAAGTTTATGAAGAAAAAACAGCCTCATTCAGATGTGTAGCTGGAAAAGGGAGGACTAACTACTTCAATAGCTTTTTCAGATATTTGGAATATTCTTCAATACTACATCAAAATTCTGTAAGTGGTAGTTTAATTTAAAGTTAGTTACTATGTTTGATATGTTTTCAAATAAAAATATATCAATACATTTTCTATATTATGTTTTGGTCATACAAGTACTTTGTACATATATTCTACTTCATCATACAGAATACTTACACACACACAGCAAAACACATATCCGTGTATGTATAAAACAAATGTCTGAAATTGTGAAAACTGATCTTACATACTGTCCATAAACTACTTTTGAGGTTGTTTAAAATTTTAATTTTTTTTTCCTTGTGGTACTGGAGATTGAACACAGGGACATTCTAACTCCGAGCTACACCCTCAGTCCTATTTTTTTTATTCTTTATTTTGAAACAGGATCTCACTAAATTGTGGGGGGCCTCACTAAGTAGCTGAGGCTGGCTGCGAACCCAGATCTTCCAGTTGCAGCCTCCCAAGTATTGAGATTACAAGTGTGCGCCACCACGCCCAAAAGTCATCTAAAAGATAACTACTTCTGCAAATATAAATATGGGGGAATAAATATCACAAAAGTTCAAGAGATTAAAAAGATTTTATTAATATGACCTGTCAATAATATAACAATAAATTCAAAAGGCATATTCCCCATAATGTTGAGGCTTGACTGAAATTTACATCATCATTCTTAGTAGAGCCAAGGAAATATACATTTCAGGAAACTACTAACCATGATTTTCCAAGATTAAATGCTATTTTAGGCTGAAATACAGCATATTCTAAAATATTTACATTTACATATAGCTTTTTCTATATCTGAAATCAAACTTTATTTAAAACATTAGATATATTTCCTAGAAAATGTGATGTGGATCATTTTAGTTAGTTTGAGAAATATTTCTCACAGCAGGATATACAATTCTCCCTACACAAAGCTAAAATATAGCAATATTCATAGAATATACTATGTTGTCAAAAATCAAAATATAAAGAACTTCTGATCAGTGTTCGGTTACCTCATGCTGTATTTTAAACTGAGCAACATAAAGAAGCCCCCTCTGCTAAAGGTTCTAATCAATGCAAAACAAAATAACAAAATCACAACAAACAAATGAAAAAAAGAATTGTGATTTGTAACAAATAACTTATGTACCTAGAAAATACAAGAAATAAAATGAAAAAATATTAGAACGCATAATAAATTTGAGAAAAGAAACTAGATACAAGATTCTTTTCTATTTGTTTGTTTTGTAGTCCCGGGGATTGAACTCAGGGATATTCTACCTCTGAGCTATGCCCACAGCACTATTTTTTCTTTTTTTTGAAACAGGGTCTCACTAAGTACCTGAGGCTGTCCATGAACCTGCAATCCTCCTGTCTCAGCCTCCAAAGTACTGAGATTACAGGCCTGTGCCACTACACCAGGCAAGATTCATATTTAAAAAGCAATGCATTTTTGTATATTAATAATAACCAACCAGAAAAAAATTATGGAGATGGAGGAGATATTACTAACAAACAAAATATTTTAAATGCCAATAAACCTATTAAGAAAGTAGAAAACACATATCAAAAAGATTTTATTCCAGCACATAAAGAACACAAAACTGTAAGAGTATCTGACCTGTGGATGGAGAGAAGTAGTATTATCTCAGTTGTCAATTCTCACTAAATTAATTATTAAGCTCATTACTATTCTTATGGGACCAGGGAAGACAGTTCAAAAGTCAATAGGAAAGAGAAAAATTAAGATGATCTTGGAAAGGAAAAAGATATGACAAAATTTGCTACACTGGACACCGAGTCATATTATAAAGCTACAGTAATTAAAATTGTGCTGTTTGGTTTAACAAGAGAAAGCCAGACCTTTCACATTTTCACTGAATTAAAAACTCAAGTTTTTAGCCAGGGATAGTGGTGCACTCTTGTAATCCCAATACTTGGGTGGCTGAGACAGGAGGATCGTAGGTTCACAGCCAGCCTCATCTACTTAGTGAGGCCCTCTGCAACTTAGTGAGATCCTGTTTCAAAATAAAGAATAAACATAGGTCTGAGGGTGTAGCTTGGAAGTAAAATGCCCCTGGGTTCAATCCCCAGTACCACAAAAACAACAAAAAAAAAACCTTAAGTTTTCTATATGACAATATAAACTTAAAAAAATAAGACATGGTTATAAGACAAGATCTACCTATATTAGAATTTCTAAAAAAATAAAAGCAAAATTCAAAATATAACTGAAAAACTAAAAAATGATACAAATAGGTAGTTTTCCAAACCATCAATAAGCAATCAATTATGAAAAGATGATCAACTACATCTGGGAAACTATAAAACTTTTAAATAAGCTACTATTTCAGTTACCAAATTGCAAACCAAAACAAAAAAAAAATTCTACTAGATATTATTGGATAGGGAAATGGATTTTAATACACTATTTGTAAGAATATAAATTGATACAGGTTTTTTTGGCAATATAGCAAGCACCTATTTAAATGTAAAACATTTATACAGTAATTCTTTTTCTAGGCAGTAATTTTTATAAATATGTATATAATAAAGTACATAAAAGGATTCTCACTGCAACAATTTTAACAAAAATAGGAAAATCATTGGGTAATTTGTAGTATATCATTGTGATAGAATACTATGTCAATGCATTAAAAATGAGACAGTGATACATAAATAGTTCTCAAACTTAACTTGTGCATTAAAATACTTTGTCAGGTGCATAAAATGCCCATTATTTCCAACCCCAGAGATTCTGATTCAGTAAACCTGAAACTGTGCTCATGAATCTCCATTTTTAATAACCAGAGGATTTAGACAAAGGTGGCTACATTAGTCACTCTTTTAAAAATATTAGTCTACAATGAAAGATTAAGTAGGAAAAGCAATTCCTAAAACAAGATGCATTCAATGACCCCACTTACGTTTTAAGAGAACTATTTGTAGACGTAATTACAAATAATGTATGCATTACATTTATGGAAAAAGTCTGGGAGGATATTTAAATTCATAACAGCAGTGATTTTGGAGGAAGAGACAGATATTGGGGATGGGGGGAATGGAAAAGTCTTTCACAATTGACTATAAATTTCCACAGCATCTGATGTTACTTTTTTTGTACCAAGAATATATTTATGTATGTCTTGTATAATGTTGACAAAACAAAACATCATAAAGATGTAAAATACATTCTAAT
>PVLC010026908.1:0-22302 GCA_004027655.1 Graphiurus murinus
AGAGAGAGAGAGAGAGAGAGAGAGAGAGAGAGAGAGAGAGAGAGAGAAGAAGAAGAAGAAGAAGAAGAAGAAGAAGAAGAAGAAGAAGAAGAGAAGAGAAGAGGAGAAGAGAAGAGAGAGAGGAAGAAAGAGAGAGAGGGAGGGAGGGAAAAAAGGAAGGAAGGAAAGGAGGAAGGGAGAGGAAGAGAAAGGAAAGGAAGGAGACATAATTTTTAAAAATTGTATTGTTTATTTTTCCAAAGAAAATCAAACATTTTTAAAGAAACTATAAAGGTTAAATGGTTTAAATAGATTATAATTAGTTAATTTTGTTAAACATATACTGGATCAATTTTACATTATTTTAATTACCTTTTGGAATAAATGGTTTGGTGAACAAATTCACTTGATGTTCAGGATCAAACAAAATTACCTTTCCTCTGGGTAGGCTTAAGTTTCACAAAATGATTTGGAAATGACCTCCTTTGCTTTCATCTAAAAATATCTTTGGATTTAGAAAATGATTAAAGTTGGATATATTGTGTTTTAAGCCAATCATATTTTATCATTTTCATAGCTTATTCTTTCTTTAAAGTGGAAAATAATGAAACTTCACTAAACAGATGTTCCCCCTTTAAGGAGGCTCTTGGAATTCATGCAGTATCATGGCATTCATAAGATTGATTCAACTTTTATTTCTGCCAGAAGACATATATTGTATTCTGGTAAGTTTATTAAATTTTTTTTCTGACAAGACACAGAAATGAAATCTAGATGATCATTAAACAGCATGGCCAAATCAGAAGCATTCTGATTTATGTCTCTGCAGTGTAGTTGTGTGTATATGTGTGTGTGTGTGTGTGTGTGTGTGTCCTGTGTGTGTGAATGTGAAGTTAGCATGTTATTCCAATGCCCAGTAAAGCCTTCCTTTTGCTTGTAGTAATTTTTCTCAACTGGGAGAGATTCTACTTCTCAGGGGACATTTAGTAAAGCTTAGAAACATTTGTGGTTTGGGCTGAGGATGGAGGTTGCTGGTACTACTGACAATAATTAGTAGGTAGAAGCCAGGTTCCTCACAGCCCCACAACAAAGATTTATCCTGTTCAAAATGTCAGCAGTACTGAGTATACAAAACTCTCTCTTACAGGAAAGAAAGAGGTACTTCTTCATTCTAGCTTTCAGCTCTGTAGTACCTCTCTCCCCTCCCCTAAGGTTGCATTATCCCATCTTGCATCCAGCTAACTCCTCTTCATCCTTCAGAATGTTCAGGGCACTCTGCCTGTCCTTCATTCAGGATAGCTCTGCTGATGTACCATCTGATTAGGCCAGCACCTCTGCATGTTACCACCTTACTGTTCCCTTTTCAGCTCTGATGATTGATCTCACATTAGATTACAAATCTCCATCTCCGGAGAATTGCACTTTGTACTGCTAATATCTAGCATAGTTTGTAATGGCATAATAACTGCTCTATTAAGATTTGTTAAATGAAGTCAAGTTTATCTCTAGGATGAATGAAGGCAAGTTTATCTCTAGAAACAATACTGTACAGGGTGTTTGAATTTAGATTAAATAGCACTTAAGATCCTATTTCAGGCATGGTGACTTAAATGCCTAAACTATAGTTGCTGGTCTGAAAACAAAACTGTTTCAATAAGATTCTTTTTTTAAACTTTACCATTTGTAAGTAAGGGTCTGCCTGCATATTTAGGGGTCTGCATACATGTTTATATACCTGTGTGTATATTTACATATATATTTATAACTGAATATGTTTTAAAACATAATTTTGTGTTTATCAAATACATTTTGATTATATATATGCATATGTATGTGTAATATATAATCACTATATATAATTACAGTAAAGTATACAGTTTAATGAAGATACCCCATGACAGTATCATAAATACATACATATAGCCAAATGAAGCCTATTTTAACATTTACACCATTAAATTTTCTAAGCTCTAATGACTGCCTACTTAATACATCAAGTATTGCACTTGTAATAAAATATAAACTGTAACTCTCCACTTTTAAAGAACATAGATGCCCACTTACTTTTATATTTTAGGTTTTCTTGACTTCTGCATTTTAGATTATGATATGATCAAGAACAATATCAGATTATGAAAATACATCTTACAGTTGAATAATAAGCAGGAAGGTTAATTTTTCCAGGACTTCATTTTATATTAATTGCTACTCTTTCGAAAGTAATATTCAGCCGGGCATGGTGCTGCACACTTGTAATCCCAGTACTTGGGAGGTTAAGACAAGAGGATTACAGGTTTACAGCCAGTCTCAGCCACTTAGTGAGGCCTTCTGCAACTTAGTGAGACCCTGTTTCAAAATAAATAATGAAAAATAGAGTTGAGAGTGTAGCCCAGAGGTAGAATGCCCCTGGATTCCATTTTCAGTACCAAAAAAAGAAAAAAAAAAGTAATATTCGTAACTGTAGATTAGCAATATTCTTCCCATTTTTTTTATTCCATAAAGAGAAAGAAAATTCTAAATCTGACATACCTCTGATTAATAAAGTCAATATAAGCAGCTATTTTAAGTAAACACCAAAAGTCTACTTAAATAGAGCTTAGAAATTAAGAGCACAGTTTCAGAACCAAAAACAGTTATGATCCATTTCAAGCTCTACCATTTAGAAATTATGTGTCTTTAGCTGGGTGTGGTGGTGCACGCTTGTAATCCCAGTACTTAGGAGGCTGAGACAGGAGGATCTGGGTTCGAGGCCAGCCTCAGCTATTCAGTGAAGCCCTCCGCAACTTAGCGAGACCCTGTTTCAAAATAAAGAATAAAAAATAGGGCTGGGGGAGTAACTCAGAGGTAGAATGCCCCTGGGTTCAATCCCCACTACTGCAAAAAAAAAAGAAAAAGAAAAAGAAATTGTGTGTCTTTAAACAAGTCATTTAATCCTCTAAACCTCATGTTCATCTATAAAATGGGGACAATACTGATATCTACTAATAGCTACCTCACATAACTGATGCATAGATAATTGGAAGGATACTTAAAATAAATCAGGGATGGACACATAAGTTAACTGAGTTACTGGAGACTACTGCTAACATAGGAGGAGTTGCAGAAGTAACCATGGTAGTAATAGCAGCAGTCATAGACAGTAGGAATCCAGGGTCTCTTTTTTAATTTGGGAAATAGACACAATGGTATTTCTATAACTTAAAAATTGGATTTATGTTGGACAAAAGTTCCACAAAAGAAATTCATTTATATGTTTTCTTCTTACTGTAGCCATAGTAGTCAGCATTGTTGATGCCTGATGAGCCAACTCACATCTCTTCAATGGATTCTTCAGCTGCTTCAGTTTTCTCTGCCTTCTTTCTAATACCTCTGTCCTTCCACTGCATGTATCATTGATTTTATCAGCCATCTATATTGTGATATTGCTTTCTTTTTTAAATATAAATTAAGAGTGGGTTCCAGATTTATACTTCCATAGGAAATCCAACAACATTTTTTTTCCCCTACTTCTTCATGTCCTGCCAGGACTAATCATCACAACCTAATCTCAAACACATACCAAGATTTTTTTCAACAGGGTGCATTGTAG
Organism: Graphiurus murinus; assembly: GCA_004027655.1. Lineage (NCBI taxonomy): Eukaryota > Metazoa > Chordata > Mammalia > Rodentia > Gliridae > Graphiurus > Graphiurus murinus. The sequence goes on from PVLC010026908.1 coordinate 3,569, forward strand.
ATAGGGGAGGCTGTGAAACGTGCAAATTTCTCATCAAACTAGGAAAATTCCATATCTATCTCTCCCACTGATCCCAATATACCAATGTGCCAAACCCATTTTTGAGAATAGCATTCCTACAAAGCTGATAATAGAGGTGGGGCTCAAGAAACGCCTTCTGAATGAAACTAAAATTATGAACACGTCTAGTGAATGATTATATAAAGGGCTAAAATAATCATAAGTCAAATTATCATGAGTTTTTTTATTGCATTCATTAATTTTATTTCTTACAATAAGGCTATAATTATAGAAGAACATAAGACCCATGAACTATTTTGTCCTCTAGGCTTTCTGGGTCAATTTTATAAGCAATTCTTTTATCTTCATGTGACTATAAAGAGCTGAGATTCATAAGATATAGTTAATACAAGACTTCAGTAATTTTAACTTATTTAAATTAATTTTAAAGTGATTGAGAAATAATCGAGACACAACTCTTATCTCAAATTTTAAGGAAACAAAATGCTTTGAGTATATATTTTGATGGACTGCCACTCTTTTACCAACATATTTAAAAAGAAAATGCTGAAATAAAAAAGAATCACTTAAGTTTTGAATATGTACTTTATATACATGTTTTGTTTATATATGTGATATGGACAAAAGAAAAATGTGTACCGTTGGCTCCTACCTTTTCTTGTCCCTTGTATCTTCTACATAAAATGTGAACAAAGTAAATAGGCTTTTACAAATTACACATGGAACAACATAAAAATAAAACAATATCACATATGACAATTAACCTGGAACCTGGAATGTGATAAGTACATAATTCTTTACATCAATTAAAAACATGAAATGCCCAACTTTCAACGGGGCTTTCTAGCAAGGAACTTTAGTTTGGGAGAAAAATGCATATGGGCTTTTAGCTGATCATAAGTTTAGTATACACCAATGGTGAGATATGAATGCTAAAAACAAACAAGGCTGGTGTGGTGGCGCACACCTGTAATCCCAGTACTTGGGAGGTAGAAACAGGAGGATTGCAAGTTCGTAGCCAGCCTCAGCTACTTAGTGAGGCCCTCTGCAACTTAGTGAGACCCTGTTTCAAAATAAAGAATAAAAATAAATAAATAAATAAATAAGGCTGGGATATAGCTCAGAGGTAGAATGCCCCTGGGTTCAATCCCCAGTACTGCAAAAAAAAAAAAAAAGAATACCATCACCTTTGGCTAAATTAATGGACAGTGGAAAGAATGGTGCCATTATATTTTCCAATTATTAGACCACATCTGGCATTTGCAATTAGTTATTTACATTTAAAGGAAGAGTATGTAAAAAAATATGGGGCCAGGTTGGAGAGGTGATTTAAACTCATTTCCTATCAAGAATAGAAAAGAAAACAAAGTGTTGGTCCTAGAAAAAGATTAGGGGAAAATATGATGATCATTTGATATGGATCACAATGGATATTTTTCAGCAAATATTTATTGACAGTCTTGTGGCAAGCACTGTATGACATAAACAGAGAAAATGAGAAAGAAATTGATCTCTTATCCTTTTGTTAATGGGCTTCATATTCAAGAAAAGAAGAAAGACTTTAAATAAATAATCACACAAACATTTGGTAATGAATAATTATAATAAAAGTAAAGTCTACTATGAAAAATAAATATGTGGATCTGATTTAATTAGAAGGCTTCTTGAAGAAGTGGCATTTAAATCAAATAAATAAAGATGGATAGGAGAAGAGAATCATACTAAGAAAAGAGCATAGCATATGTAAAATTTTGTAATCAAACTCCCTATGGTGGAAAAGAGCTTGGCTAAATTGAGGAATAGAAAGAGGAGAGACTGGCTAGACCATAACAAAGAATAAGACATGAGGAGAAAACTGGGGCCAGATTATTATAGTCCTTTGAAACCACATTAATGTTTCCAATACAAGTACTGGGAGAAGCTACTGTAGATTTTAAGCATAGAACGAAGGCAGAGAAACTCAATTTTGCAAAAACAACCCTGGATTTGTGGGAATAATGTATTGGAAAAGGGCTAGAGGTGGAAAGAAATACTCTTAAGAGGTTACTGTAGTCGAAGAGGCTAGATAATTAAAGTCATTTGACCTCAAATGAAGAAAGAGATGGAAATTGAATATAAATGATCCCAAGGATATTTTTAGAGGTAGTACCAAGAGGAGCTGATGGTGGATTGGATGCTGTTGAGAAGGAAATATGATACAAAGGAGGACCCCCATTTTCTGGTAAGAGTAACTAGATGAATTGTTTCTAGGAGTGGGGGTTGTTGAAGAAACTTTAAGGCAGAACTTCAAAAACCTTATTTGGATCACAATATGTTTGAGAAGCTGTGCCACTTAAAAAAAAAAAAAAAAGCTTCTAAAGACAATGTTCATATTATTTGGGTGAATATTTGGTGAATTGTCAGGCAGAAGAGACAAAAATTATTGTATGTTCTCCAACACAGCAAATTTACAACCACAAATGTCAAATTTATAAGGACATCAATTTCAACTCAGTCCATTGAAGAAATAGTTTTAAGAACTACACTCTCCAAAATACTGCCTTAGGAGGGAGTATATTTCCCCTCATAGCAGCTCTACCTGAGGAGACAATCTACCAGAAACGTTTTTGTGGGTCTTGTTTTTGGTTTTTGTTTGGAGTTTTGTTGTGGTGGTGGTGGTAGTTGTTGTGGTTGCTTCAATACTGGGGACTGAATTCAGGGTGTTCTATCTCCAAGATACTCACCAGCCCAGCCCTATTTAATTTTTTATTTTTTAACAAGATCTTGCCAAGTTTGCTGAGGCTGAACTCAAATCTGTGATGCTCCTCTCTCAGCCTTCCAAGTACTAGGATTATAGGTGTTTACCACCATACCAGGCTCAGAAGTGTTTTTAAAAAGATGGCTGTATCCTTGAAAGACTGGGTTTACTTTCAGCACTATTACTCTTTCAACATGAGTATATTTAATTCCAGATATCAAGTTTTAAAATGTTGGGGAGAAAACAAAATATATTCAATTAGGTCACTGCAGGTGATTACTAAACCATCTAATTGCTGATTGCTACCAGGCATGTACCTATCTACCTTTCTACCAGGAGGGTTATTGATCGCATCACTAGCTATTGGCTGTTTTCTGAAGCATGCACACTTTCCCTCCTGGGTGAGAGAAGGTCAACCCCATACCGGAAGTGGGTGGTGAAGGTTAGAAGTCAAGAGTTCTCTTCCAAGATGACTCTAGACTCTCCCCATGTAGAAGTCACTAATTTACTATGGCCTGCTTCCTTGTTGTGCTTAAACTCAGCCTCAGGCATCTTTCTCAGCCCAGCACTCCCAGGCAATCAATACTCACTGATCGGCATTGTCATTTGAGATGATATTCAACTCAGGTATCATCCCTGTTCACGCCATGACTTAGAGCTCTTAAGGGACTCTACCCACACAGACTCCACTGGGGATGAAAAACTGATGATTTCTTCCAGGTTCAGAGGATCTTGCTGAGAATTTATATCATTTGCTAGCCAGAGCAATCTTTTCTGCCCTCATTGATAGTCCTCATTTTCCCCCTTGAAAGAGCTTTGCAAATTTAAGAAGCTTCTTTAGCACAGTCTATAAAGATAGATGCAGGTGGGAAGCTGAAGTCTGTCATAATATCTTGGTGCATGATTACACCTTATGGAGAGTGGGAGAAAGAATTAGCCACATAACCAGATTCTGCATGGTAGACACTGCTTCATCAGAGCCAGAAATTTTAAGCAAAGAATCCCAGTCCTTAAATTTTTAACAAAAATGTATATTTTTCCTTTCCATAGACTTTAGTCTTCAGTAATAATTGTGTGCTTTGTGATTGTGGTTCGGGGATAATACTTATCACATTAGAGTTCAATTTCAATATATCTAGAGCTCTTTAATAAGACAATCTGTTAAGACTAGGGCACTGACTGATTAATAAGTTGGTTCAAGTAGACTTTCACTTGGGTCTCAGGAATAAGTGCTCTGTCTAGTTGATGAATTTCCACACTAAACACAAACGTTGTTATTTGTCATATACTAACTGTTTTAATGGGCCATCCTTCATGATCTTTAACAACCATCAATTGATCTCCAGGACTCGAATGTGGCACTGCAATGCAGCTATGTTCAAAGAATCTAAGTTTAAGTGAACTCCAATACAAAAGAAGGAGAAAAAAGCATTAATTTGCTCTAGGGACAGAAATATATTATGCACCATAATGAAGATGTGAACTACAAGCAGTTACTCAGGGCTGTTATTTTTCTCCACCACAAAAATATTGTAATCAATCCAGACAGCTATAGCTTCAGTTCCTAAGGTTTTAATAAAGGTGAGTCCAAGAATTCTATTTAGACTTTCAGACGATTACATCTTGAACCATCAGAAATAATCAGATATGTTTTAAATCAGCTGGGAGATAAACTGATCGATTTTGAACTTGTAAAACATAAACTCTAGAGGTAGCTTAATTTCCACATTTATCATTTGTGATTATTTTTCTACTTCCTCCAAGCTTTAAAAACCACATCAAACTCAGATTTCCCTTTAGCAGACTGGCAGCCCAAGCCACTTAATATAAATAAAACCGAAAATGCTTAGAAATTGAATGAGTTGTTTTTTTAAAGAGGTTCGGGGCAAACACTTATGTCCGAGAGTACAAAGGATATGCCTACTTCTTTATCTGATAGTCTCTGGTGGCAGCATTAGCACACCGATGTTTTATGCATTTCATACATAATGCTCCACGTGATTATAAAATCCAGACTGTACCACTGAATTAAGTTTCCTTAGAATGGGATGGGAGGAAGGACATGTGCTATTGAGAAAAATCATCTTGTTCCTCTATCTACTAGGAGATTCATGGAAGCCTTTCCTTTGGAAAGTGCTCAAAGACAGATCAAATGTGATAATAAAGGTTCACTATCTGAACAGGTCTGCCCTAGAAATCATGCTTTAGAAATTTGAGGTAGGAAAGAAAGGCAGCCTGTGCCAGAAACTGATTAAATTTCAGTCATCTATCCAAAGCAGTCCCTAGTTGCTTGTAAAATGCTCCATATAATTACAGTAACTACGGGTTTTAAAGGAATTTACACATTAGCCTTTATCATGGGACTTTCTTTGTGGGTGCATTTCAACTTTAAAATCAATATCCCTAAAATAAACTTTAATAAGATTTATTAATTTTATCTTTGTGGACCTTTTAAAAGTCAATATCAAATATCTTTCTCCAGATTCCTCTTGGCATTTGAAGAAGCTTAGATATAATCAAATGTCATGCCCTGTGTATGTTACACGATCATTGTTCTATGACTTCGCTCTTGTATACAACTTAGCCGTATTCTAAACTTTGAAAGAGTTGCGAATCAATACTAAAGACTGTTTAAAATGTATGGGTCATCCTGATACATGATCTCAGCACTGTGGACAAGGCCCATTAGTTGCTTCTTGAGCTATTATCTTGCTCAATGTTAGATTTGAATAACCCAGGAAAGTAGTTTGACAGTCCCCAGCTGACCCTGCACCATGATGGTGAAAATCACTTTTTTGAAACAACCTACAGACTCCAGGAACAAAATAAATAAAAAGGCTTTTAGAAAGTAGCGTCCCAGAGAAGAACAAGACTATTGCCGTCCATTCAAAGAACAGTAAGAAGCATTTGTAGGATACTACAAATGCCATCCCTTTTTCTTTTTAGAAGAGACTGGGAACCACCACTTCTTTACCGTAGGCTTCAAAAGGGAAGAATCCTACCCACTGCCCACTCACTGGTTGCTGACAAATGGCTATAATCTTAATCCAGAGAGTGGGTGTCTTCATCCATTTTGTGTTTCTACCACAAAATACCTGAGACTGGGTACTTCATAAGAAAAAAGGATTTCTTTTGCTCACAATTTGAAAGGCTTTAAAGTCCAAACTCAGGTGACCACATCTCGTAATGCTTCATGCTGCAGGTGGCATCACACGGCAGGAGCTCACACAAGAATCGGCATCATCCCATCTGCAAAGAGCCAGACAAGTTTAGGATGGCTGAATAACAACTCACCCTGCAACTAATTCAGTCTCAGGAGACCTAACCCACTCCCTAGAGACAGGCAGTAGTCCTTTCCAAGGATGGTGCCCCATGAGTAGGCCCCACCTCTTACAAGTTCTATATCTCTCAGTACCATTACATTGGGAATCAAGCTTCCAGCACCTACGCCTTTGAGTCAAATCCACCCCAGAGCTGCAAGGAATTTTCAGTTTTCATTAGAAGGCGGAGTTTTGAGGAAGCCACATTTTAAGATCTTCACTGACACTAGAGAAACTCTAATTAGTAAAGCAGAGATGAAACATCAAATTCTGTTTCCCCTTAAAAATAAAACTTGGATTAGTCATAATCTCATTTGTAAATGCATCAAGCCAAGCCTCAAATACAATTCTAAAATGATAAAATATAATCCTTAATTCTAGATGACAAGTTCTTGAAAGTAATAATAATTCTTTTTTTTTTCTGTTTCTAGCTGACCTTCATGATGTCCAGTTTCTTGAAATACTATTTCTGTAAAATAAATGGTTTCAAAATATATTGAAAACTTATCAAGTGAAGTCATAATATTAAAACTGAACTGTACTTGATAGTCAGACCTTAAAAGGATAATTTAGTTAGCTGAGATCAGTAGTGCATCTCCATTCGGTTAAAGAAGATTCTGGGAAGATCACTATTCAGTTACTTTAACATGGCTAACTACCCTGTGATAAGGATCACCTCAGTTCTACTTTCTTTATCCACTGAATACAACGATCAGCTCTTTCTCGCTCTTTCTCGTCACTCTACCAGCCCACACACAGAAAAACGCTATTTGACACTGCATTGACTCAAAACATCAAAGAGCACAGAAGTGCTTAATTATATTTTACAGTCTGCCCTTTACCTGGATTATTTAAGAGAGCTTTTCATTTCCTTTGTTATTTGCTAGTAAAAGATATTTTTAATAATCTGCAGAAGACCTGTCCATATTTTCAAGATTGATTTTACCTGCTTTTAGTGTAAAACCCAATTAACAGTAGTTTAAACCAATTAGTTAGTATATTTTTCTTTCATGCAAAAGAGGTCTGGAGGTAATCTATGCAGGACTAGTATAGCAGCTCCATAATCAGGAGCCGTCTGTGTTCTTGCTATCTTTCTGCTCTGCCACCAGAGCTGCAGGGCTTCCAATCTTTAAGGTGCCTCATGTTTGCAGGGGAATAGAAACCTCTAGCCACTATGCTCATTTTGCCAAACAATGGAAAGGTCAAAGGAAAAGGAACTGCAGAATCATCCCGCTGCCTTCTTCTAGGAACACCACATCCCTAGGTTCCCAAAGACTCAGATATGTGTCTCATTATTCACCCTTATTTTGAAAGAAGGCTATGAGATCGTTTTTTGAACAAACATATTACTGTTTCTAACAGTATGGAGAATCTGGTACTTAGGAAAGGGAGGAAAATACAGTATACAGGAGGTGGAGAATTAATCTCTGCCACACAGTCTTTAAATTTGCTCCATAATATACTTCCACGGCGCCTCATTTTGAGGATCTGTAACTTCGCATCTAACACAAAATGTTTCTCCAAAAGCTAGGTTGAGATTTTGTTAGCTACGATCTTTTGGCTTCATATGCCTGCCTAAGAAGCCTTATGTTTTAGAAGTAAAAGCTTTAAATATAAAGTACAATTTTAAAATAATTTGATTTAATCAAAACTGCCCAAACTACCAACTAGTTTTTTTAGGTGCCAATTTATTTTTCACTCTTGAATCTTTGAGATGATAGGTGGTGTCTCATGTTTAAGCAACTGTTATTTTCAAAGCTTGGAAGAATCAAAGAGAAAAATTACGAGTTTCACATCATAAAATATTTGTACTCTACCTTACCTGAAATACTGAAGTTACCAGTATATAAATATGTTGCTCTAAAAATTGTAATTTTTACAGATTAATTGTTATATGACAATTCGGCTGGTGCAAATTTCCTTCTTTTGCTTTGTGTGCACTTAATGATCAGTTTTTAATTTGAATCGAGGTGAAAGAGAAATAAAAGTGTTGCTTTTATTAAATTTCTCTTAAATAACAATATTTTTTACTATCAAAGAGGCTTTTTGTTTGTTTCTAGCTGGTATCTGTCATATGCTAATCAAATGGAACATCATGAGATTAAAGTCTATTAAGATATGGTTATGCTTAGCATCTCATCATCATGATGAGTATGCACAAAATATTTAAAATATGTTGATGTTTTCCAGGAAAATGGGGTCAGGAGATAATCTCAAATACTGACCCAATGGGGATTAATTCAAGCAGATTTCTAAAATTGTCACATGTCACTGAATGAAACACAGTGGTCCACTGACTGGCCCTTGACATCTACAGGTCATCTTCAAATATAGAAAAGGGATGTCACACATTTTTATATTAACATGCATGCACACTTCCTTGGGGAATATTTTACTGCTGGGAAACATACAGAGAATGAAAACTATCTATAGTATCTTATTTGATCAAAGTCAAAGTGCACTTAAGGGTTAGATATTTGGAGAATTTGGGTATCCTTAGGTTGGGAATTATTATTTTAAGTTGGAATATCTTCAAAATTCATTCAAATTAATGAATCATTCCTTTTATACCATGCCATTATCAGCTAAGCACACAAAAGCTGTTAACACATGGCATACCTAATCACCACTACTACCAGCTGCCAACAGATGCATCAGTCAACAAAAAATGCATTCTAATCGAGTCCTAGAAAGCACTGTTTCACACCTTTGAAAGCTGACATCTGCACCTTGCAGAAAAGCAAAAAAAAGTCTTGAAGGTCTGCATTTATTGACACAATGTGCATTTGAGAAAACATGTAAGAGTTTCTCAAAGGATGCTTTTGAGGAACTCAGAACATATTAATAATTGTCGCTGTTAACATTTTAACCAGGTGAGGTGGCACACACTTGCAATCCCAGCACTTGGGAGGCTGAGACAGGAGGATCACAGGTTCATGGCCAGCCTCAACTACTTAGTGAGGCTCTCTGAAACTTAGTGAGACAGGTTTTCAAATAAAGAATAAAAAATAGGGCTGAAGCAGGGAGTGGTGGCACACGCTTGTAATCCCAGTACTTGGGAGGCTGAGACCGGAGGATGTGGATCCTTAGCTACTTCGTGAGGCCTTCCACAACTTAGTGAGACCCTGTTTCAAAATAAAGAATAAAAAAAAAATAGGATTGGGAGTGTAGCTTGGAGGTAGAATGCCTCTGAGTTCAATCCCCAGTACCGAAAAAAAAAAAAAAAAAAAAAAAATAGGGCTAAAGATATAACTTGGAGGTAGAATGGCCCTGGGTTCAATTCCCAGTACCGCAAATAACAACAACAACAACAATAATAATAATAATAATAATTAACAATTAACTTGGTCGATAAGTACAGAGATGACTGAATCATAAATTCCATGAGTTCTGGAACCATTTCGTAAACCTATTTGCATGCCCCACAGTGCTGAGCACAGTGCCTGGTACACTGCCTGTTCTCAAAAATTATTTGGTAATAGTGAATACTTACTTCATAGCTACATCAAACCAAACATCAAGCTGATGAAAAGGAGAGGATTTTTAACTTTCAGATACCTTTACTTCCTTATACTTATTCTCCACTTTGCTGTCTGTTTGTTTTTAATCAAGTGGTATGGAACTGCCCTGAATAATAATAAAAAAAATACATAAATACTAAGGACAATCAATAAATAACTAAGAGAAAAGTTTTACATTTGCAAGTAAAATGGATGGCTTTGGAAATAATTCATGTTATTGCTTAGAGTCTGAAATAAAGATTAGGTAAATGTTTACTCTTTGGGGATATGTTATTTTTTTCCTTATATTTTGAGACCACATTATTCAGGCAGTAGAAGTATAGACAATATTACATCAAGTCACAGGCATAATAAAACAATGAACAAGTACTCATCTTTTTCACAATTACTGCCTGTATATTTATTTTCCCCAAATAATTATTAGCTTTATATAAATAATATACTTTATTCCCTTGCTAGTCGAAAATGATGTTTGACATTAAGGAAAGGTCAGGTATCATGAATGGGAAACCACAATGTGCATTGCCTTTACGGATTATTGAATTAAGAGGTACATATATTTGACAAAGTATAGAAATCAAATAGCTGCCATGTTAGCAGTGCCCTTTTACATGCCATAGATTTATTGACGTTTACTAAACATAAAAAAAAGTTTAAAATGTGAGTGCTTAGTATGCATTATGATGTAAAACCTAATATCACTTCCCTAAAGATCACATGAGGACATTTTAATAAGAGTAAATTCACCAAATGATTAGACATCAGACTAGAATAAAAGTTAAACAAGAGTATTTAATTTTAGGAAGCACAAAAAACAATCCAGTCACTTATGTCAGTTAAGTTGCATCTACTGACTTAGGCACAAATGATGTCTATATTATACTCAAACACACACACCGATGAACCATTGTCCCATGGGCCCAAGTTGTATTTGATGTTTCCATGTGACAAATGTATTCTACAATTCACAAGAATGTTTACTGCTGCCAATGTCATGGAAGTAGCTTTCCAGGAGGAAAAAAGTTACAGTCCAACTCCACGCATTTTATGAAATGCAAAGTCAAGATATAAGTGTTATATTCAGAATTATCATTGTAACAGTCAAAATGGATACATACTCTCAGATTCTAGAATATATACTCTCACGCACACTTTTTTCCCCCCTAGACAACACAATCTCTGCCCTTAGTTCTAGAGTCTATTTTATTATCAGTAACTTGACAGTAAAATAAATATTATTAATATTATAATAACTAGGAGTACTATTATACTCTACAGAAATTAAAAACCAAAATAAATTTTAAGAATTTTCATGTTTTTTCATAAACTAATCAAATTGGGTAAATACCTTATATTTATTTATATTCATCTGATTCAGTAATAGCCATGTTTCTAGAATTTTAGAAACACTAAGTTCAAACCTCATGGAAATACAATTTAATCCTAGGTAAATGTTCTTGTTTGCCATTACCTGAATGATTACATGGCCTTTGAAACTTATACAAGCTTGAAATGTACCCAAAATGTTGGACTCCTCTGAGGAAACCCATATTTAAATGTGTAACCATAATACTTTTATATGAAATTGAACCAAATACCCATAACATATGCGCCTTTCACCTTATTTTCTCTAGTAATACATCAAAGCAAGAGAGTTGATGTTAAAAAAGAGGAAGGGAGGTGGAATTTCATATGATCTTTGAAAACACCTGAGTTCAGGAGTTTTTGTGGATTTTTTTTTTTCATGTTTTAAAAGTGTATGTTTGTCTCTTCTTATGTTTTACTTTTCCCTCAAAGAAAAATATATCATCATGGAATTGCAGTGTTTTCCATCAGAGTGAGCTTCGACTTCATACAGTAGAAAGACTAGCGGTCTAAGAATTAAGAAACTACTTTCTGATGTGAACTCTACCATCAGGTGGTGATGTAATTTTAGGCAAGTCAAGAGGCCTCTCTGGACCTTGTCGGTGTTGTTCATGGTGTTATAAAGTGAAGATTTGAAATAAATCGCTTCAGAGATGTTCATGCTGGGGCTTTGCAGCTGCCAGCATACAACCACTGCATAGAAGAGAAATAGCCCCCCACTCCCCAAAAAAGTCAAAAAGAAATGGTCCAAACACATACTTTCATAATCAATCTGGGCTTCTATCCTGAATCTGATCTCCTTTTCAGAGAAAGTAGACTGAAAAAGTGAAGAATTACCAGATTTTACACACACACACACACACACACACACACACACACACACACACATACACACACAGACATTTTATTTTGGGGGGGGGGAGAGGAGTCATTCTTAAAGCCTAAATAAAACCAGACAACTCAGCCCCTTTAGCTCCTGGGTACCTCCCTTCCTCTTAGCGTTTCAGAGATGAGGGTTCTCCAATACATAAAACAAGAAGTCACTTCCAAAACTAATAAAAAGTGATACATAAGGCATTCTCTTCTGTGGTCTTTCATCATGCCCTTGAGACATTTTAACTCCAATATCTATCAGGGATTTTTCCTTTTTTGACCTCATGTCCCAGAGCCCCCATTTGAGTAATCTAAGTTTGGACAGAAGTGTCTCAGTATTTACAATTCTAGTGGTATCTTTACATGTCCCCAAATTGGAGCTGAGTGATTAGATACTCAGCTCTGGAATCAGCCTGAGTCCTCGTCTCAGCTTTGTCATTTATTAGCTGTGTAACAAAGCAAATTGCTTGATTTATCCAAGCCAGTGAATAAAATCTTTATTTACCTGCAAGTTGCATGCAGAGGGTGACTAGCTGATGGTCTTATCCACAGTGGCTTGCAAGAATAACTTGGCTTGCCAGGTTAGCCAATCATGGTCAGAAACAGAGTCAAGAAACCCATTAATGACATGGGCTTCCAGCATTCATTCAACAATTTACCTTCATTCATTCAGTAACTATTTACTGTGCTATTACTACAGGTAAGTATATAATACATTGCTCTAATAGGCATTCTGGTTAGGGTAGAAATGCAATGAACAAACAAGCAAATAAACACAACTGTAAATATTGAGTGGTCAGGGCTTAGAAGACAGCTTTTTAGGATAATGTGACAGAGAAAGATGAGGGAACAGTAAAGGGCTATTTCAAGAGATCAGGAAGGTGTCTCTGAGAAGGTGGCTTTCAGTTGAGATCTCAGTGACAAGAGAAAGAACTCTAGGAAAAGATAAAGAAGAGCAGGATGGCAGGTACTCTGGGGTCCAGGAAGGGCATGTGTTACCAGATGATATCACACAGGTAGACAGGGGAAGACCCTCTCAATAAGGGGGTAAATGAGAAGCAGAGAAAAGTTTAACACACTGTCATAAGCCACCTTGGGCACAGTTGGTTTCAAATCTCTACCCCTTGCTAATGTGACCCTGCAGACAAGTAAGTGGCTTAAACTCTCTAAAGTTCAAATTTTGCCAATAGAATGGAAGTGATAACTACTCCTCACAAGTTTTGGAGGTGTTGAATGAGATTGTGAATGTAAAGAGTCCAGTTGAGATCTCAGTGACAAGAGAAAGAACTCTAGGAAAAGATAAAGAAGAGCAGGATGGCAGGTGCTCTGGGGTCCAGGAAGGGCATGTGTTACCAGATGATATCACACAGGTAGACAGGGGAAGACCCGTTCAATAAGGGGGTAAATGAGCACTCAACAGTTTAGTAGTGTATCATTACTCTGGTATGCCATGGTGTCAGCATAGTGGTAATGGCACTGAACCATTTTTCTTTTTTCAGTTTAAGATACATTTTACAGAAATACGGTAAAAATTTGCATGAAAAAGTAACCAAACTACAAAATTATTTCAATAGCTCTATTATGCATTAAAATATGAAAAATAAATTGCTTATACATTGGCTAGATTCTGATCATTAAAGGTTATACAATGTCATATCAGTAGCCCCCATAGAATTTACCTGGATATGAGTTTGCTTGCAATTTCAGCCTCCACATCCAGCTTTAATGACAGAATTCAAAGGAGCCGTAGGTAATGGACCTGCTAAGGTTTGAATGTTTGTCTCCACTCAGCCCCTAAAAAACTTCATATATTGAAGCTTAACGTCTAAGATGATAGATAGCATTGCCAGACTCAACAATTGAGAGAGACTCTCAACATGCTAGTGAGACCCTGTATCAAAATAAAAAAGACTGAGAGTATAACTTGAAGGTAGAAAGCCCAAGTTCAATCCTCAGTACCAAAAAAGAAAGAAAAGGTAGAGCCTTTGCAAAGTGATTGGGTCTTGAGGGCAAAGAGCCCTTCAAAGAGCTGCCCAAGGGAGCTCATCCCATTCTGTCATGTGAAAACACAGTCAGACTTCTCTGACCCAGAGAGCAAGCCCTGGCCAGACATGGAATCTGCTCAGGCCTCAAACTAGGATTCACCAGTTTCCTACATTTTGAGAAATAAATGTCTGTTGTTTATAAGTACCAAGATTATGGTATTTTGTGAGAGTGTTCCAAACAGATGGGGACGGGACCTTTTCCAATGTTTCGACAATAGCATCATGAAGCCCACAAGGTCTGAAAGCAGACAGCCTGGGCTGCACTGGCTCCACCACTCACCGGCTGAGAGCCAGAGTCAGTGGCCCATCTTCTCTGTCCTAGCTTCCTCAACTCAATTACAAAGACCTATATCTGAGCTATTATGTGAGCAGCAGTAATGTCATGCCTGTAAAGTGCATATTAGAATTCTTATGCAAGCAAAGTAAATTCTCAAAAAAAACTATTATTATAATCCATGATAATTAGTGGGCAAAAATGATCTTGGGTTGAGATGAGCAACCATTTTTTTGTAAATGCCAATTCTGAGGAAGTGAACGTGTTAATAAGTCATGTGTGTTGTTTTTTTTGTTTTGTTTTGTTTTTTGCATAGGGGATTAAATTCAGGGGCATTCTAATCTCTGAGCTACCTCGTTCCCAGCCCTTTTTTGTTTTTGTATTTGTTTCTGTTTGGAAAAAGGGTCTCACTAGACTGCTGAGAGTCTTTCTACACTGAGGCTGTCCTCCAACTTGCAATTCTTTGGTCTCCACCTCCCAAGTACTGAAATTGCAGGCATGCATCATCACACCTGGCTAAACCACAATTTTTAAAAAGAATATAATAAAGTCACCTAACATCCCACTTCTTCGGGATAGCCCCATTTAAATATTAACAAACCACTTTCTTTAGATTTTATTTTTGTTTTGTTTTGTTTTAGATGTTTCTACCATGCTAGTTTTCTTCCTTCAAAATACTTCAAGTTTCTGGATTAAAGGTTAGTAAATGATTTGCAAGTGGCAAGTTCCCTAAATATACTCAAATATTATTAGTTTCCTAAAGGAAGTGACAGTTTTACAGTTATGATTTTGTAGACATTAAAATTAATAAATTAGACCAGGTGAAATGGCACATGCCAGTAAGCTCTGCTACTCAGGAGGCTAAGGAAGGAGGATCTAATTGAAGGCTAGCATGAGCAACTTAGTGAAACCCTGTGTTGATACAAATTAAAAAAAAAAAAAAAAGGACTTGGGATGTCACTCAGTAGTAGGGTGCTCATCTGACATACATGAGGCCCTAGGTTCAATACTCAGTAGGGCTCAAAAATAATAATTAAAAAAATAAACTGGGCACAGTTGGCACAGGACTGTAATCTCAGTATTTAGGATGTTGAGACAGGAGGATCAGAGGTTCAAGGCAAGGCCAGCTTCCCCAACTTAGTGTGACCCTCAGCAATTCAGTGAGACCATGTTTAAAATAAAAAATAAAATAGGACCGGAGGGCCATACAATTCCTTGGTATCTTTCCTAAGGAATTTAAGTCAGAATGCTCTAGTGCATACATACCCATGGTTATAGCATCACAACTCACAATAGCCAAGTTATGGAACCAACCAAAATGTCCATCAACAGATAAATGGATAATGTAATGAAACTATGGTATATTCATGCAATGGAATTTTATCAGCCACAAAGAACAAAATTATGTCATTTGCAGGAAAATGTACAGAACTAGAGAATATTAGGCTAAGTGAGATTAGCCAGTCTCAGAAAGTCAAAGGTCATGTGTTTTCTCTCATATTTGGAAGGTTGAACAAAAATAGGAAGCAAAAGGGACTTTAGTCAAATGAGGGAAGAGACCAGTTAGAATAGTAGGGGAGGTTTAAGGAAGAGAAGGGAGATGGAGAGAGGAAAATCAAGGATTGAGGAAGGAAACAGTTCAAATAAGGTTATATCCACAAGAAAAGATATCAGTAGCTGGGCATGGGAGAGCTTGCCTCCTGTAATCTCAGTATTTGGGAGGCTGAGACAAGAGGATCACAGGTTTGAGGATGACCTCCGCAACTTAGCAAGACTCTGGGCAACCTAGGGAGACTCTGTTACCCTATTTTAAAAGTAAAAAATAAAAAAGGAAGTTGGAGTGTGTAGCTCAGAGATAGAATGCTTCCAGTTCAATCCCCTAACAAAAAAAAAAAAAAAAGAAGAAGAAGAAGAGGGCATCACTACCAATCTTATTAACATGTATGGGGAGGAAGAAAGAAGAAGGTTATATGGAAGAAAATACACTGAATGCTCTGTCCATGTATGTTTGTATCACTTTGAATCTCACTCTGCATAATTACATTGCACCAGTTAAAAAAAAAATACAAATTAAATTTAAAAATAGGCCTGGGATGTAGCTCAGAGGAAGAATGCCCCTGGGTTCAAGTCTCAGTATCAAAAAACAAATAAATAAAATTGATAAGTTACATTAATATATCTATTTCTCCAAAGAACCAAATAAAAAAATTAAAAACTAAAAAAATAACTTAAGAAAGTGGCTTGTAAGTTTTATATAGTGCTATCCACAGTAGTGAGATGTTAGGCAACTTACTTATTTTTTTAAATATGGCCTATTAACTATTAACACTTTTATTTTCTCAGAATTGGCACTTATAAAAAAAAAAAAAAAAACAGAGGCTCACCTCAGTCTGAAGTCATTATCACACATTGATTATCAGTCAGTACCTTGGAGGAATTAGCTGCCAGTCAGGGACAGTAGGAATCCTCACAGGATGGATGTGAGCAGGATGGAAAAGCTCAGGAGCAGGGGAAACTGTCCAGGAAAGAGGAAATGAAAGGTGTCTATGGTGATGATTAAATGAGGAGGAGGATGTCAAGGGATTAGCATGTTCCTGGGCTCCAAGTCCATTTTCTATTATCACTAATGAGGCTTCCCTACTGCAACTAATGGTCACAAGTTCCTCCTTTCAGAAATGAGGAGATTAAGTAACTTGCTAGAGGTTTGCATATGTGAAAGAGTCAAAATATGAGACCAAATAGGTTTGAACCCACAGTCTTATGAAAATAAACATATGGCTTTTTAATATTTGCATATGCTTCTGCAGTTAAAAAAGAAATGGATGCGTGAGTTGTTTCACCTGATTCTCACACAAAAACCCTGTAGAGTATCTTTGCCCCAATTTATAGATGAAATCATGAGGCACAGAGTTTGCAAGTTATTGAAAATTGCACACTCAGAGCAAAATCTTACATCCACCTTGTCTGGCTCAGTCCAATGTCTTTCAGGCACATCACAATGTCTTCATGCTTTAATCAGATGAACACACAAAATATTGAAATGAAGTCTACACAAGCCAAACCCTCATCCCCAAACCAAATCTGTGATCCCTATTCAATTTAGTGTGAGAAATAAAATGTGATGCATGAAAGAACTCAAGATCCCTTTCCGAATACAGACAAACAAACATAACATTAAACATAACTTGCATGTACAATTCTACCTGCCCCTTGCACGTTCCTCCTACCTATTGGTCATTTGTGTGTGTGTGTGTGTGTGTGTGTGTGTGTGTGTGTGTGTGTTGTGTGTGGCTGGGGATTGAACCCAGAGGCATTATACCTCTACTCCCCTAGTCCTATTTTATTTTTTATTTGGAAACTGGGTATCAATAAGTTGCTGAGAGCCTCACTAAAATGATAAGGCTGGCTTCAAACCTGTGATCCTCAAGTCTCAGCCTCCTGGCATCCCTGTTGGTCATTCTAAACCAGTTTTGGAAGGAGGAATAAAACACATGCCTTTCTTCTACCATCTCTTTCAGTTTTTACTGATTTTGAGATTTATCCCTTCCTTTATTCATTCTATAATTATTAAATGCTACTTAGAGCAAAACTCCTGTACCAAGCTTTGGGGCTCTAGTGTTAATAGAAGACACTACCTCTCAGCACAGAGTCAGCCAATTCTTTCAATGTCGACTGGGAAGAATGTTTTAATTGATAGCAAAATTCATTGGAATCTAGATCTCCACATTTCCTGACACTTCCTTCTCTTCGGCAAGTCCTGGTTCTAAGTGCAAGGCTGAGTTAAGTGTGGCTGTTTGTTAGACAGGGAGATTATTATCATAGCCCCCTTGTGATGACCTTCACTCTATCATTCTTTTCATTTCTGATTAATGCTCAGTGGCCTTGTCAGAGATTCTCCTCCACTGTGCCAATCTGCCGCTTCCAGACCTGTGTCACCTGCCTTTCTTGCCTGCACCATTCAGAATGGAATTTCTGAAAACCTTTTGTGCAAGCGATAATAATGCTGCTTTTTTTCTAAATATACTGATAAAAATATGAATGTGACTGATTGTGATACTAATCAAGAATTAGAAAAGGGAATAGTGGCACTGTAGCTCATTGTAATCCTTCATTTCACTTTTCATGTTGATTAGGAATCATTTCCTAGTTTCAAATATTAGCCAGATATAGAATGAAGTGAGACTGCAAATCTCCATGGAGCCGGTATATTGTGTCCACTTCTCTTTTGAGTTCAGATTCTTCCTTTCTTTTCTCTCCCTTCCTTCCTTCCTTCCTTCCTTCCTTCCTTCCTTCCTTCCTTCCTTCCTTCCTTCCTTCTTCTTTTCTTCTCTCTGTCTCTCTCTCTCTGTCTCTCTCTCTGTCTCTCTCTCTCTCTTTTTTTTTTTTTTTGAAACAGGGTCTTGCTAGGTTGTGGAGAATTTTGCTATGTTGCTGAGGCCGTCATTGCTGTGATCTTCATGTCTCTTCCTCCCAAGTACTGGGGATTATGGCCCTGTGTCACCATTCCCTGTTAATTGGGAATATTTCTTAACTGCCTTAATAATTCCCTTGTGCTAGTTGTCCAGGCCTCTGAGTTCT
>PVLC010026909.1:0-22308 GCA_004027655.1 Graphiurus murinus
TCTCTCTCTCTCTCTCTCTCTCTCTCTCTCTCTCTGGGGTTTACTAAAAATATCCAGGTTGTTTTTTTTAAGAGTCATTATAAAAATTGATTCAGTAAAGGTTCATCAGTGTATTCTAAAAACCTTGGTAGATTATTGGAGAAAATTTTTATTTGTATCATCTCAAAGTGTCCCCCAAGTTTTAAAGACAATTATAAGACAAAACTATACACATTTATAACAGGGAAATCTGATGATCAAACTTAAAATCACCAACAAGACACAGTGATAGTCTACTTAGGATAAAATGTCACTTATTCATAGTGTTCTTGACCAAAATATTAAATTAATTATGAAGAAAAATTCAAATTGAATTACATCCTCTATAACTGGCCAAGACTCTTTCTAAATGTCAGAGTCATGAAAAATGATAGAAGGTGGCAAAATACTTTTTCTTCAAAAAGAGCGTGGAACCACAAAATCTCTGTATGATCCCTAATTGGACTTTGGGTCAGAGAAACAGAAAAAAAAGATGCACCCAACTGGAAAGAATGTTATTGGCTCAAATGGGAAAATGTGAGCATATACTGTATATTAAGTGATAGCTTTAGATTGGTGTTAAATCCCGTGGATTGGCTAACTGTATCGTGGTAATCTAGATGAACATTATTTTGTTTTAAAGAAGTGTTTTTTAAAAAGTTTAAAAAAAGTAGTTTTAAAAAGTTTTAAAAAGTTTTAAAAAAGAAGTTTTTTAAAAAACAGAAATTTCTGGGGGGATAGATGATAAGTTGAAATTGAATTCTCTATATCCTATCCAAAGTACATTGACTTTATTTTACACCAGTTGCTTGCAAACTGTTTTAAATTGCAAAGACCTAAATATTTCAATTAGCATATGCAGAGACAAAGACTTTAAAGTGACACATGAGTATGTGGCTTGGTTAGGGTAATTGCACAAATTTCAGATTCCTAGAATAAGGAGTTGATTTCTTGGTATATGAAGGAAGTAGAAGGGTGTGAATTTAGGCAGAGGTTTCTGTGAAAAGAGGTTTTAAAGTTTCCACATGGTGGCACACACTTGTAATCCCAGAACTGAGGAGGCTGAGATAGGAGGATCGCAGATTCGAAGACAGCCTCTGCCACATCATAAGACTTAGCAACCTAAGGAGACTATGTTTCAAAACAAAAAATAAAAAAGGGTTGAGGGTGTGGCTCAGAGGTAGAATGCCCCTGGGTTCAATCGTCAGGACCATGAAAAAATAATAATAAAAATAGATTTTCTTTCTACTTGGTGAAAAATGTGACTTCTGCCTTCCTCTCTGGTTTGCATGTGTTCTGGAATGAAGGATGTGTCTCTGTATCTGGTTATCAATTGGGAAGGAAGAGAACTTCGCCCATAGGAAAAACAAATCCTTGTTCCTCATTTCCACTCCCTAAGGTGGTGTATGTCATGACACACACTCGTGTTTTTTTTTCCTAATGGAATGTTCTGGCAATCTTAGCACATTCAGTACCTTCTAGATGGAGCTTCACTTCTACTTTTCCTTATCATGGACACCTCTTGCTCATTTTCTTCTCTCTGAGGCTGATCGGATGGGAGACGCTTTCCCTTTAAGAATCACAGGTTCCCTGGGACTGGGACTCCCCTCCTAGAAAAGCCTGGAGAGTGTTTTTTGCAGCGCCACCCACCTAGGCCTCCTCTCCCCAGAGCCCACACCTAGTGCCTAGCCCACAACAAAGCTCAGGAGCAGAGCCTGGAGGGTAGCCCCACATTAGTGAAAGGCTGATTATCAATAATAATGACCTCTGTGGATGATGAGAAATGGAGCCAGCTGTTTGTGAGCCAGACAGGACGCCTTAGAGGCCACAGCCTCAGAGCTTCAAGGCTGAGAGAGTCGGTTTCTCTGTCCCCTACTTTAAATGGACAATGGTTTTAGTAAGTGTTCAATAAATATTTGTGAAAAGAGCAAGTCGACAAAAGTGGGCTAACAGTTGATTGGCTATTGAATGTCCATGAATTAAAGCATGCATTTGAGCCAGATAAGGTGGCGCATGCCTGTAGTTCTAGTACTTGTGAGGCTGAGACAGGAGGATCGCAGGTTCGAGGACAGCCTCAGAAAGGAGAGAGACTCTCAGCAACCTAGTGAGACTCTGTTTCAAAATAAAACATAAATAGAGTTGGGATATAGTTTGGAGGTAGAATGCCCCTGGGTTCAATCCCTACTAACACACATGCACATGTGCTCACACACACACACACATACACAAACAGAATAATGATGATAATAATAATAATAATAATAATAATAACAACAATAATAATATATGCATGCCTTTATTTATTAAATGTCAACATTGTCTTAAATCTAGGTGTATTTCTGGATCCTGATTTGAGAAAATGGAAAGGACTGTTATCCATTACTTAGGAATAATAACAGATAAATAAAATAATATATCTTGGCATGGTGGCACATGCCTGTAATCCCAGTATACTTGGGAGGCTGAGACAGGAGGCTTGCAGGTTTGAGGCCAGCCTCAGCAACTTAGTGAGGCTCTCCGCAACCTAGCAAGACCCTTTTTCAAAATGAAAAATAAAATAGGGCTGGGGGTGTAGCTCAGAGGTAGAATACCCCTGAGTTCAATCCCCAGTACCACAAAAATAAAAATAAATGAATATATAAAAATAAAATATTAGTAATAATAATAATAATAATAATAACATAGGATTGTATGAAGCTCAATTTACCCCTCAAATGGTATTCATGGTGATAGAAGGAGGCAGAAGCCAGGGAGGACCAGAGGGGGAGAGTGACGTTTTTTGTTTTTTAGTTCTGTTTAGTTCTGTGGAAAGCAGTGTTCTCATGAGCAGAGGCACATATTCTTTGGCTGTGTTGATTTGACAGTTTTACTTCATGATCACACCCACTGGTCGTTAGTCCTAAGGCCCATTTTTGTATGCATTGGTAGACTTGGCATTCTAGTACATTCTTGGCTTCTGAACTGGCTTCTTGTGCCGAATATGTAGATTTTTGTAAAAAAGTCCTGCAAAGTCTAAAGTAATTTCCAGTTGAGCATGGCTACTACAGTTGTATCTAGGGCAAATCCGTTTATATGTGGGATAATTCTTAGGAATTATCACAGTAAGAACCCTTTTGTACCTGCCTTGAGCCAGCATCTTGTGGCACTGTGAACACATCAGTCTAACTCTGTGGCCAGGGCTGACCTGTGCACTGGGGAGGGTGGTAGCCAACAGCACCCTTTTCCCAGGGGTAACAACCAAAAAACTTTCAATACATTCTGCTGATGTTGGATGGAATCTTCTGAGCAAAGGATCTTGGCTTTCATTCTGCTTGGGTGACAAGAAAAGGCGCTTGGACTCATTGCCCATTATAATAAGTCAGTTCTAGGCAAAAAAGGAATGAGAAATGCAACCCAGAAAACAGGATGTCAGCTGGGTATGGTGGTGCACACCTGTCATCCCAGTACTTGGGAGGCTGAGACAGGAGGATCACAGGTTCAAGGCCAGCTTCAAGAACCTCAGTAACCTATCAAGACCCTGTTGGAAAATAAAAAATAAAGAGGGCTGGAGGTGTTGCTTGGAGGTAGAATGACCCTGAGTTCAATTACTAGTACCATTAAAAAAAGAAAAGAAAAGAAGGAACAAGGGAAGGAAGGGAGAAAGGGAGAGAAGGAAGAGAAGGAAGAGAAGGAAGGAAGGAAGGAAGGAGGGAAGGAAGGAAGGAAGGGAGGGAGAGAGGGAGGGAGGGAGGAAGGAGAGAAAGAAGGAAGGAAGGGAGGGAGGAAGGAAGGAAGGGAGGGAGGAAGGAAGGAAGGGAGGGAGGGAAGGAGGGAAAGAAGGAAGGAAGGAAGGAAGGAAGGAAGGAAGGGCAGCAATTTCTGAACCATTCCCTCCTTTTGAAATCTTGTTCCCAGCTGGAGAAATGTCACAGTCGTCTCAGTTTTTGACTGACTTTCAGCAAGAGATGTGATGTGAGGAATGAGAAAAAATAGCTCCTTTCTCGAAGAAGCAGCGAGCAGCTGCACACACATCTGGAGTCGTACTGCGGGCGATCCCAAAGCACTTAAAAATATTGATTAAGCCTCAACCCGCTGGGAAACTGTGGCCTCACTTCCGTGTTGTCCCTCGATTTGCTGAGGCTCTGAGCTTTAGTGAACTCCCTGAATGCTGTAGCATGACGGAAAGCGCCCCCAGGAGCCCCATCCCCAGGTCCTGGTTAGCCTTGACGAGTGTCCTTAAGATGGCAGGCTCCGCAGAGTCCCAAAGATAGGCAGTGTCTGGCAATGTCGATGCAAAATGTAAAACAAGATCCGTATGTATTTTGGTTTCTGATACATACTCTGCAGAAATAATATATCAAGTTCTGCTGTCTTTGCAAAGATGATTAATTTTGCTTGTCCTTACTAATCTTGTTGGTTTTGCCCACCTTGCTCTGCTGTATTTAATTATGTATACATTTATTTATTTATTTATTTATTTATTTATTTATTTATTTATTTATTTATTTATTTATTGTGGTACTGGGGATTGACCTCAAAGACTTTCTACCTCTCAGCTACACCTCCATCCCTATTTTATTCTTTATTTGGAAACAGGGTCTCACTAACTCCAGAGGGCGTTGCATAAGTGGCTGAGGCTGGCCTCAAACTTTCGATCCTCCTGTCTCAGCCTCTCAAGTACTGGGATGACAAGTGTGCGCCACCATACCTGGCTGGCTGTATTTATTTTGACAGTAGAGTTGCTTCTCACCTTTAAAAGAAATCAAACACTTTCCATATTTAGGGTTTGATTACAAATGACTTCATATTTGAAGTTGTAGGTCTCTGGGGGAGAAATATAGGAAGGATAAGTAGAAGGTGGACCTTTCTAGTTAGTAATTATCACCACCACTAGAAACAAGGACGCACTGTATGATGTCAAAGTGAATCAAAGTAATTACCTGGCAAACAGGGATGGAATAGAACTTAACGGCAATTAAACGATTTATTTCCACTGTACCGCTGAATAAACACTTTCATGTTTTAATTTGCTCCTTGTTTCCTTTGTTCCAGCAATATGTTTGCTAATATGACTGAAATGCACAATTGATATTTAATTAACCTATTTTTGTCAGCACCTCACATGGGCGGCATGAAGTGGATGTGCTGAGGTCTCAACAATAATGAGCCAGACACAAATAACAAACATGGAATTTGTGCCAGTCATTTTACAACTCACACCAAAAGGCGACAGTACCAAAAGGGAAAAGAAAAAGAAATGGGTGGCCCTATAGAAGTGGAGTGGAAAATACTTGCAACAGCTGGGCGTGGTGCTGTACACCTGTCATCCCAGTACCTGGAAGGCTGAGAGGAGGATCAGAGGCTTGAGGCCAGCCTCAACAAGTTAGTTCAGAAGTAAAAAGGAAATAAAAAGGGATGGGGGTGTAGCTTAGGGGTATAATGTCCTTGGGTTCAACCCCCAGTACCACACACACAAAAAAAAGTACTTGCAAAAATATAATGAACCAAAACAAAATAATTCAAAAATTTAGTGAGATTATTTAAAAAATTAATTGCACAGTTCCCTTTTTCCTGTTCTACTATCCCTCGTGTTGCCTTGTTTGGAATTCTCGAGCTGATAAAGACACAAAAGGGTTTAGCAACATATATCTTTTTAAACTCATGGATCTTTTTGTAGAGCTACTTTTCTAGTTACTGAAAACAGATGCTGGGGGTGGTGGTTCATGTGTGTCATCCCAGTACTTGGGAGGCTGAGACAGAAGGATTGCAGGTTTGAGGCCAGCCTCAGCAACTTAGCAAGGCCCTCCACAATCTAGTGAGACGCCGTTTCTAAATAAAAAATAAAATAGGGCTGGGGGTGTAGCTCAGAGGTAGAATGTCCCAGGCTAATTCCCTAGTAAAACACACACAACACACACACATACACACACACACACACACACACACACACACACATGCATGGCATCATAAAAGCATTGATTCATTTTCTTTTAATTGCCTAAAGACTAGCATCAAAACTCTGAGGGAATTTATCTTGTTTTGACCTTGATTACACATTTTTTTTTTTTCTATACAAAATGAACTCACAAGAAGCCCCACCTTCCTTTATCTTTGGGTAGTAGACATCTAAACACACATGTCATAATCCAAATTAAATATATAAAGACTCTGCCTTGTCTGGACTTGATGGTGCACATCTGTAATTTCAGTCCTTGGGAGGCTGAGACAGGAGGATCACACATTCAGGGCCAGCCTCAGCAACTTAGCAAGCCCCTCAGCAACTTAGAGTGACCCGATTTCAAAATAAAAAGAGCTGTAGCTGTAGCTCAGAGGAAGAATGCCCTTGGGCTCAATCTCCAGGACCAAAATAAGAAATTAATTAATGAAAGACTCTGCCCTCACAATCATTGAGCTCTGTCCATTGGCACCATGAGGGTAAAACTTGGCGTGGCTCTTCCTCCAGGTGTATCCAGATTTATCAGTCTATCAGGCATATATGTACAATCAGTTAAAAACATTTCCTGGCTAGTATGCCTTTTTTTTTCTTTTCACACAGTTATGAATTATTTAAGCTTACTGAACACAGTGTTCCATGCTAAGCCAAGCATCACCTAACTGCTCAGTAGCCATTGGATAATGGCCCCCACAGGTAACAGAGCCCCTGACTCCCAGTTTTGGGCCAACACTGTGGCCCCATCCTGTTCCTCCAGTTGGTGTAAGAGGTACAGGTACTGGAGGTCCACATTCCAGGGCTTATAAGAACAGCTGAATGGCACCTCCCCCAAATCCTAGGAGCCTGCGATTAAGACTCTTCCTTGTACAAACAATAAAACCAAGATACAGAAAGGTGAAGCAACCTATCGCAGAGCACTTGCTTGTGCAGAAAGGTGAGGACCACACAGATTCCTGACACCTTAAGTGGTTCGACAGTGAACTGCTTTGCATGTGGCAAAATTTCCTTTATTATTTGGTGCATTGTAATTTTACATCATATTGGAGTATAGAGTGACAGAAAAATGCATACACATGACTCCTGGTGTCCTCCCCACTGGGTCCCTCTGCTCTCCCTCCCCCCCATGCTTGTATTTTGTGTGTGTGTGTGTATATACTTGAGACTGAACCCAGAGGGGCATTTTACCTATAAGCTACACCCCCAGCCCAGTTTTGTTATTTTGAAACAGGGTCTGGATAAGTTGTGGAGGTCCTAAATTGCTGAGGCTGGCCTCGAACCTGCAATCCTCCTGTGTTAGCCTCCCAAGTACTGGGATTACAAGCATGCACACCATGCCTGGATGCCTGGCTCCTGTGCATGCCTTTGAGATTGGAATTGGTAGCTTTGTGTACATTCGTAGCATTATTTCCACTGTCACATGCTTTATGACTTTGTCCCTGCTCCCTTCCCTAACCTCCCTCAGTCCCTCCCCTGGAGTCTCGTCTAGCTGAGGTTACCCTTATTTCCAAGTATCTCTCTACCTCCCACGTATAAAGGAAACATGCATCTACTCGTTTTTTGAGACTGGCGAATTTGATTAGTATACTCTTCTTGAGTTCCATCCATTTCCCTGCAAATGGTGTGATTTTGTTCTTCTTTATGGCCGAGTAAAATTCCACTGTGTGTACCACATTTCTGCCATTCTCTCGTCTATTGATGGGCACCTCGTCTGGTTCCGTAGTTTGGCTATTGTGAATTGTGCAGCTCTGGGCACCTAAACTGTAGCCTTTTAATGGCTGAAATGTGAGTGGATTCTCTGTGTTCTCTGAAGTAGAATGTTTCCCATCCCTAACCCATAGACTTGCTTAACTAAGGTCAAATTTACATAAACAGATGTCTTCAGGGGCCCAAAGTAGCATACCTGGGCAAAGTCCAGAGGGGCCCCATTTTGGTCAAGTGCAGAACACATGTTCAACTTAAAAATATTCAATCCGGGCATGGTGGCTATGATCCCTGTACTTAGGAGGCTGACACTGGAGGATTGCAAGTTCAAGATCAGCCTTAGCAACCTAGCAAGGCCCCTCAGCAACTTAACAAGTTCCTGTCTCAAAATAAAATATAAAACAAGAACTGGGCGTGGTGCTGCATGCTTGTAATTCTAGTACTTGGGAGTGAAAACAGGAGGATCACAGGTTCAAGGCCAGCTTCAGCTACTTAGTGAGGCCCTCTACAACTTAGTGAGACCCTGTTTCAAAATAAAAGATAAAACAGGGTTGGAGGTGTAGCTCAGAGGTAGAATGTCTCTGGGTTCTAACCCCAATCACCACATATATAATAGTGATTATGATGATGATAATAATAATAAATTAAAATTCTAAAAAATGTCTCTTGCCAACCAAGCCTGCCTCTCGGCTGCTAGTGTGTGACCCCTGACCGCGTCGCCATGCAGACTTAGTGAAGAGTGGTGATGTGAGTTAGGGTACCAGAACCCACAGCAGCAGCTCCTTCTAGGAGACGAGGTGTCCCCAGAACCATGTCAGCCCATCTCCTCTGGATGCCCTGAACCTCTGCCCTCGGTGAAGAAGCACAGCTTCGGGATTATAAAATACCCCAGAGAGACCAGCTTCAGCCCAGCCAAGATTTCCAGAGACGAAACCCAAAAAGAATATGCATATGCACAAAGCAAAATGTTCACAGGGGAAATAAATCGCGTGCCGGCAGCCTCCCTGGGAGCGCTGAGAGAACTCGGACAGAGGGCCCAAGCGGTGGAGAGACGCACCATATGGACAAACAACCAGTAGAATTATCCTCCGTAGTTGAGGAATTACATAAATGGCCCGTCGGGAGGGGGCCTTAATGTCCACCCCTCCCCTGAAATCCATCACCAGCTGCGCGCATCTCCGTGCTTGTTGGAAGCCTTTGATGGGAGGTCCAACTTGATTTCCTAATCAGGTTGGATGTGAGGAGAGCCAGTTAGGTGTGAGATTCGCCCAGGGTGCGTCTTTGATTCATGCACTAATTACCGGGATCCTTTGGGGAACACAGCTACGGAGCTGGGTTCTCCTTGATTAACACTGGCGGAGAGCCACGCGGGCCGGCGGGCGGGCGCGCAGCGGCAGAGCGCGGCTCAGCATATCTAGTCCCAGCTGAGAATACGGCCCCATTATCTCCCAGCTGCCTAAGCAATCCATCCAGGCCTGTTCTGCGGGGCTGATGAGCGAGCATGCAGGAAGCAGGCACTTGCTAGGAGCTGAAATCTCTGTTTGATTTGCTGTAACATTGTAAAGCGAAAGTGGGACATTTTACTTTACAGTCTGTAAGTACCAGGGTTGTTATTTTTTTTTCCCTCCCCCTCCTCCTGTTTTTCTCCCTACAGCTCCATGTGGATATGAGTTTGCAAGCCGCGCTTGATGTATTTGATTTTCTGTTCTATTGCTCTTTGTTGAATCAAGCTGGGGAGACAGTGTAATCTGTTTAACGCTTGCTGTTTTTGCCGGGTCTCTTATATAACTGATTCATACAAGCAAATCAGGGGCCTTTCAGAATGCTTTTAGGGAAGTTAAAAATTATCGGGTTGGTTTTTAATTTGGGAGCAGGGATGCATTTATCTGTGGTGCTCAGGATGGTTAGAGCATACATTTGTCTTCTCCTGTACCTCTGGCCATTGCAAGAAAATTGTAAGTAAGACTAATGTGTATGAAAAGAGAACATTTTGCACACATGTCTATATTAAAAGAAGCATGTGTCAGAATTTCTGGGACTTACGATAGTTTATTTTGCTGCTCTCTGCTGCCACTAAGCAGTACATAAACAGGAAAGTTTCTCTTGTTTTCTAGTTGAAAGCTGTGTGGAAACTTTGCAGAAAGGGCAATGCAGACAGGAATATTTGTGCATATAAAATGTGTACCTCCTTTTTCGTTCTATGGAAACTACATAAAAATACGAGTCTCTTTCGGACAGTATTGGTTTTGAATATACCACTTTATAAAAAGGATAAGGAATTAAAAAACAAATACATATCACTCCAATCTAGGTTCAGTTATCTTTTTGTGTATTCTTTGACGCAGTCTATCAAATTAATATCTGTTGTTCCCATAAAATGAATTGATCATGACAATGCTATTAGAATTCAGTATCATTAAGAATATTCCCATGGTGTCTTTCAAATGCCCAGTGCCTTAGTGCACTGAAAGATCACTATCACAAGGAAGGGAATCTGAGGAGCTTCCTGTCTGGATTTCCCTGAGCTAAATATAAATCTTACTGTTCTTCCTGTATTGAAAGAAGCACAATTTCGCTGTGGTGAAAAGTAAAATTTGCAGAAAAGTCTTGAACCACTTGAACCAATGGCCCGAGGTAGAGTGAACTTGTGGGCACTCATACTTGGAAGACAGACTCAAACTGCCCACGCTGAGCTGGAAGCCACAGAGCCCACAGGTCCCGTCATTTCCAGAGTGGAAATACAGGAATCACAGACTGTGAAGTAGGAGGACATGTCACGGAGATGAGATGGACGGATGCGAGAGGAGACTCAAAATAGAGCGTCATCTACTTTGAGCACAGGTGTTCTTTGAGCACGCCAGAGGTTTGGAGGGAGAAAGATAACGAACTCGTAAGGAACTCTTAACATCTGCCGTAATTCACGAAAACAGAAAGAGTTGGGATACCTCTGGGTAGCACACAGTCCCAATGCAGTCCTTGCTGAGAAGCCTAGTCCCTGAAAAAAGTACGTTTGATACTGAAAAGCGTTGGATATTGAAATCTGAAATAATGGCAAGTGCTTTGGGTAGTTACATTGTCCTTACCCTAAAGAATGGCCCTAGGCCTTCTTCCAAAACTCAGCTAACTTTTGCAAGTGATGATTTCTGGGGAAGCCTAAAGGAGATTTTGCCATAAATGTTGGTGTTTGATGTTTTCCTGACTATTCCAAGACATCTTGATCTTATACAAGATGTGATCTTGTGGATAAGGTGGATGACAGGAACCAAAATAGAGTTAATGCTATGAGTGTGTGTGTGTGTGTGTGTGTGTGTGTGTGTGTGTGTGTTACAAATCTTTTGAATTGTGGTTTTTTTTGGGGGGGGTCAAAGTCCTAAATCTTTAATTTTTTTCATTCTTTTTATTTTTCGTATTTATCAGGGGATATTATCTTCTGTAGAGAAGTATTTTCCAGAGGGAGTTAAATTTAATTCAGTATTTTGAAATTTTTAACTCATGTCTTAGGAAGTTACACATTATTTTCTGCAAAGCTCAGAAAGGTATTTGTACGATGTATAGTATCTACTTATGACTTTAGAAATGTTTTTGAGTCCTTTCCAAAAATTGGGACAGTGCTCTCCCCAGCTGTCCTTAATCTGTCCAGAAAGAGATTGGTCATGGCAGGGGTTAGTTTGGGGTCCACTGGCTGGACAGATGGGGAAGCCAGATGGGTGTTACATATACCTTGTAAGAGGTGCATTTAAAACCAGGATGATTTTATTGGTCTTTGAAATGAAATCAAAGAGCTACACAATAATAATGGACAAGTCCTGCTTTTTTATCCCTGCAAAGATATTGTGTGCCCAGATTTGTTTCCCTGCATGCAAGTCCACTTATCGGCCTTGTAGACAATACCCAAGGGACCCCATGTACAGTACTCCCTCCAGCTCCTAGAGGTGCTTCTAGTAGTAAAAAAAAATATTGCAAAGAGGGGCACAGCAGTATAGAATAAAGCCAGTGGCTTTGTGTGCTTCGGGCCCTTAGCAATCAAAATGTTTTCCTTCTTCCAGAGTTGTAGGCTAGATCCAAAGAGGACTTCCTAACATCCACAGAGCAATTATAAGCAGGTCCTCTTGCAACTTGTGTAAGGTGTACCCTAGCCCATCAATTTGAAATGAGGCGTGAAGCTCTGGAAACTCTCTACACAATAAGTTAAAATGTGAATTCTGGCTGAATGAAAAATAATGAACTTAATAGTTCAAGTAATTTTGAATGACTACAAACATCTGCAAGCCTTGACTCTACCATCAAAGCGTATACTGCAGAGGCCCTCCCCGAAACAGTGGGTGCTTGAGTTAATCTTCAGGTTTCTGCACAGCCTTGAAAAAGCCACGGTACTTCTCTGGGCTTCAGTGTCTCCCTGTAAAACCAAGTATGATTTCTGAAATTCTTTGTAAATTAGGAAAGTCTAGTATCTCATGATGCCATGTTCTAACCTCTCACTCACTCCTAGAACATTCTTTAGATTTTCCAGGGACTGGGCAACACCTGATGTCGTTTTCATCCAACCCAAAATTTCACCAGGATATTTTCTTTCCTCTGTTTCTCTCCCTACCCTTCCTCTCTTCCTCCCTCTTTTCCTCCTTTTCTTTCTCTTTGCTTTTTCTAACTTCCTTCTCTCCTGTCTTGCTCTTTCTCTCTGTCCCTCCTGCCCTTTCTCTCTCCCTCTCCGTGTTCCCCTCTCCCCCAGCCTGTCTGTCTCTCCCTCTCCCTCTCCCTCTCCCTCTCCCTTGCCCTCTCTCTTTCCCTTTCCCTCTTCCTCTCCCTCTCCCCTTTAATCAAAGAATTAATTGTTCAGAAGTCATGATTCCCTTTAGAAACAAGACTATGACTGCTTTTTTGTATAATCTCTTTGCTACCTTTTCTGATGATATTTCATAGAGGTTTGGATAATATACTGATACACTGCTCGATTGTGTATTGCATTTACTTAGTAGGAGGCATGTATATACAGACGGGACCTTGAAAGTCATGGGTGTCTACAATATGTATATATAGATTACCCATGTCAGTATATATAGATTACCCATTGTAAAGTCAGTCAGGCAATTATCTTATCTCATTCTCTCTCTGTCTCTCTGTCTCTCTCTCTCTCGTGATACTGCCCTATTTTATTTTTTTATTTTGAACCAGGGTCTCACTAGGATGAGGACAGTCTCACTACTTGCTAAGGCTGTCCATGAGTCTTTGATCACCCTCCTCAGCCTCCCAAATACTGGGATTATAGGCATGTGTCACCACACCTGGCTATCTTATAATCTCTATTGAAGTTGAACAAACAAAATTCATCCCAATGAATTAAACTAATAATATTCAATTTAAAAATGAAAACAAAAATCTACTTTTAGTGTCACAGAATATTTAAAAATTTGATTTGGAAAAAAGTGCACCAAAAGATTTTGTTTTTCCCCAAGATATTATTGTCTTATTAAAGTGTATGAAAAATAGAAGCCATAAATAATTTCATTAAGAAAGAAATACATACCCACCAACATACTCAAGTAAGCAGCAATTTTTGGAACTTAAGTGAGATAAGAATTTTTCAGGAGCAGTTTTTCACTCTGACACATTTCTTTTTTCTCAAACCTGTTTATTACTAGCTAAGTCTCTCAGATTTAAAAAATAAATAAATAAAAGGCAGATGATAAAGTTACTAAACCTGCCGCTAACAATTTGGAAGCTTCTTGAACCAAATTGTGAATAAACTTCACTTGAGCATTCTCCCTGCAAGTCCTAAAGAAAGCAAAATTAATTCCAGAATTTATATTTGGAAAATAACATTTCTGTGTCTTTGGCTATCAGAGGAAATAAAATGCACATCAGCTGGTAGCTGGGATGACACAGAAATAATTAGAGGCTAATGTCGCACTTCACAGTTGCCGCTATATATGCTTATATAAATATTTTTTTAACGTCAAGTGTAAGCTCAGATGGATTGTAAGTGGCTATTTGAAAACACTCCCAGCTTTGATGGACTCAGGTTAGACTACATCAGAGCGGCCTTATGACAGCTTTTAAGTGTTAGTCGGAATATTCATTTTCCTCTCAATTTTTGCCATTAGGAAATATCCATATATGTGGTTTACTATCTGGCAGTATGAATATTAATGCGACTCCTTATTGAAGTTGTAGACTGTATTTGATTTGATCCATGCAGAGTATAAAATTAATTCTACCAGTCTCATAAAACTGGGGAGATAGCCTGGCTCTTTAGGCAGCAAGCCTGTTGGATGGAGAATCCGTAATGGGAGACAATTTCTTTTTTATAGGCATGCATCTTCCTGTGACCAAAAGTGATTTTGTGCTTATGGATTCTTTCAATGCAAAAATATATATAACAGTGACAGATAACATTTGATAATCTGTGGCTCTCAAATCCCTGATGATAAAGTTAGCAGACAGATTCAGAGCAGTGCTTTCAGATTGTGTGCATACGTGTGTGTGTGTGTGTGTGTGTGTGTGTGTGTACGTGTGTGCATGGTTCTGGAGATTGGACCCAGGGGCATTCTAGCTAAGAGCCACACCCCCAGACTTTTTTTTTTCTTTTTCTTTTTTTTTTTATTTTGAGACAGGATCTTGCTAGGTTTCTGAGGGTATCGCTGTTGCTGAGGCTGAGGCTGGCCTCAAGTATTTGATCCTCTTATCCAAGTCTCCCAAGTACTGGAATTGCAGGCATGCTCCACCATGCCTGGCTGCTCTTAGTTTTAAACCAGTCTATCTGATGGCTTGAGATGTTCAATTCAGTATCACCTAGTTAACAGCTGCACTGGTTTACTGTTTTATTATGTGGCTAGAAATGGTAAAGTTGTGAGTTAGACGACACTGTGACTTAGGTTTTGCACATGACTTCGCATAGCTCGACCTTTCTTCCAAGGTAGGTGCTGAATTTGAGCACACAGTTTCTCTGTTGTTCCTTGGGAGGAAAGGGAGGATTTCATATGGAGAAGAGCTCATCAGAGGGAGCTGCAAAGGAATAAAGTATGTCTTATGGTGAGATACGGAATGTGTGGCTACATCTTCTGCGGATAGGAGAAAATTTACAGAAGCAGACTGTACCAGGCGTCAGATTTAAAGCTTGCCAGAAGGAAACCCTAAATCACTGGATAGAAATTGAAGTACCCTCAAAAAAATAAAAAACTGTAAATAAGGAAGTGGAGGCCTGAGTACATTGTGGTTGGAAGAACTGTGGCTTTGTTTTCCAGCTTGAACTGCGGTGAGGGAGTGAACACGATCAAGTGTAGGGGCACCAGGACCAGCTCCAAAAGAGTTGGCATCGGTACTGCTCAGTTACCATGCAGGCGATTAAGAAATTTGGATCAATGGAGAGAGACTGAGCAAAAGGAGTGTTTGGCTCTTGACTGAACTGGCTGACAAGCTTTAAAAATATAATTATCTTAAATGAAGTGGGTATCCTGGCACCAGAGTTAGATTGCTTCATTTTAATGAGGATTTCCCGAGTTGTGTGTGGGGATATTCTGTCTAGTATGGTAGATGTTGGTAAACATCCATCTATGGAAACTCTGTGTGTGTGTGTGTGTGTGTGTGTGTGTGTGTGTGTGTGTGTGGTTGAACCCAGGACCATTCTACCTTCAAGCTAGCTACACCCCCAGCCCTATTTTATTATCATTTATTTCTTTTATTTTCATATTCGTTTGGTACATTGTAGTCTCACATTCATAGTGATGGTGACATACATGCACACAGCACTTGGTGGTGCTGGGTTGATGAGAGTCTCACTACTTGCAGAGGCTGCCCTCCAACTTGGGATCCTCCTGTCTCAGCCTCCCAAGTGCTAAGATTGCAGGTGTGTGCCACCGTACCAGTCTGTCTATGGAAAGTCTTAGCTATTTATATAGGTTGCCTGTAAATTATATGGGTTTCCTTTTTCCAGTTCTTCCTTTCTGACCTACCACTATAATACTTATCTGTAGCATCCCACAGTGTTCTAGCAGATGAGGTCAAAAGACTGATTCCCAGGGGGTTGATTTTATTAAATGGCTTCAACTGCCTGGGAAGCAAACTTCAAGTTTTTGATGGAAAGATTAACATCTACAATTCTGATGGCTTCTCACACACATTTCTCTTAATTTTTCCGCCACCACACATCCTGTCTGGAGGAGTATGCTAATGTGTCCCTAGCACTTGGATAAACAACCTTGGCTGCTGAACTTGAACCTCTAAGTGAGTCCTGCTACTACTTAAATGTGGTCATTTGCAAGAACTGTGCCTCCAAGCCGGTTAGAATCCAGCACACATCTGCCTGCCTTTCAGGTTGCTAATGCCCCTCACACACAGGGAGGTCCTTCTCCTAGAAGCAAACAGATCCTTTGTTCAAACATGGTCTCTGGCAACTTTATGATGTATGTGTGTGTGTTCAGTGTGAATATGGTAATTTCAGGTGTGTGACTCCAACTCCCAACCAGCTGCCTGGCAGCGGTGAGCTTAGAGGGAAGGGGGCAGCAGTCTCAGCCTGAGGGGCGCTGTCCCTCGGGTCCCTGCCTCTCTCTCCCGCAGAGAACCCACAGGGCCATCCCCTCGATCGCTGTTGTTAACCTCTCTTGTAGTGTTATATTTCTTGCTGAAAGTACCTTTTGTGGCATGTAAGTACATTCAAGAGTTGCAAAAGCTTAAAAAATGACATTTCTTTTGAATTATTAGGAAGAAACAGTTTTGTAGGCTAACAGGTATGATGAGTGTGTGTGTGTGTGTGTGTGTGTGTGTGTGTGTGTGTGTGTGTGTGTACCTGAGCTAAGGCCTTTACACATGTTACTTCTCAGCAGAGATTGTGAGAGAATGATACACTGCCTGTAAAGGGATCCCCCCCCAAAAAAAATCATTTTTACAACATGCGAATAATATTTAAGATGCTCATATAAAGTGATAGACTGAAATATTTCACTTGAAAAACATGCTCTATTTTGTTTATGACAGTCTTCAATCTCAAGATAATCTGGAAGATACAATTAGGCACATGTTGGGAAATATTGCTCTAAAGCCTGTTACAGTAAACTTGGGGCTTCATACAGTTTTCACCAAATGTGAATTCCCCTGGTGGAATGTTTGATAACTTTAACTTAGAACCCACCCAGATAGACATTTAATAAACATGTTAGAGAGAAAAGCACATAACTAGTAAATAAAATACATGAATATATATATATATATATATATATATATATATACATATAGTTACTTAACACAAGGATCCATTGTAATAAAAATTTTATTAAATTAAATAA
The DNA here is from genome assembly GCA_004027655.1 of Graphiurus murinus. Classification (NCBI taxonomy): domain Eukaryota; kingdom Metazoa; phylum Chordata; class Mammalia; order Rodentia; family Gliridae; genus Graphiurus; species Graphiurus murinus. Next base: position 16,927 of record PVLC010026909.1, read on the forward strand.
AGGTTAAAAAATTCGATTAGCTCTTTTATAAGTGATTCCTGAATATAGCAGAACTTGAGACTGTGGGTTAAGGGCCTGGGGAGGTGAAGCTTTACCTTCTTCTGGTCTCTGATTGGTCCTGAAAATTTGAGGGACATAAAAGAGATTAATAAAGTGGGCCTGGTGACACATGCCTGTAATCCCAGTCCTGGGAGGCCAAGACAGGAGAGTCGCAGGTTTGAGACCAGCCTTAGCAAGCAGGGAGACCCTGTTTCAAAACAAACAATGGAAAAAGAGGGCTGGAGGTACAGCTTGTAGGTAGAATTCCCCTGGGTCCAATCCCCAGCACCACAATAGATAGAGATAGATAGATAGATAGATAGATAGATAGATAGATAGATAACAGGAGAAAAAATACAGATTTTTTAATGTAAGTGGGAGCCTTCAGATAAAAATAAAGATGAAAAAAATGACATAATTTAAATACTTATATATTAGGTTGAACAAAAAGAAGCACTTGTGGAAAAGTACCAAAAATATATAGGGAGAGTAAGAAAGATAAGAGTTATTTTAACAAGGTCCCTCGCAGAATTCCCTTGGCTTTGGCACCGTGTCTCTGCTGATAAGAATGTTTCTTTCTCCTGGCTTAGAGAAGGGATCTTTCACATAGGAGTTTTATCTCCTCCTTTTAAAAAGAAAAGAACAGGTCTTGGTACTCTTCTGGCACCTGATCTTTTTCTTTTTCTTTTTCTTTTTTTTTTGCGGTACTGGGGATTGAACTCAGGGGCATTCTACCTCCGAGCTATACCCTCAGCCCTATTTTTATTTTCTTTTGAAACAGGGTCTCACTAAGTTGCGGAGTGCCTCACTAGGTAGCTGAGGCTGGCCACGAACCCGGATCCTCTGGTCTCAGCCTCCCACATACTGGAATTATAAGGGTGTGCCACCACACCCGGCTTCCCTGATGTTTTTCAAGTATTCTTTTAGCTCAAAACAAACCTGATGTTCATCAACAGATAAGATTCCAACAAACTCACTTAGAAATCTAATTGGCCTTTGTTTGGAATGCATAAATTGGCCAAGTTCATTCTACAGAATAGAATGAGAGTTTCTCTAGGGCAGTGATAGAACAGCAGGTTTTTATAAGGTGGAAACAGGAAAATAGAACAGTAGGAAAAATGTTCTTATTGATTAATTTAAAAATGTACTCATTGGTTGGCATCCGAATGATGCATTTTTGTTTTTGGAAAGGTTAAAACAAAGGGGGCTTATTACCCTGGCCCAGGTAAACTAGAACCTCCTGTTTTCAGGAAGACTTGGTTTGCTTGGTGATAGGTCTGTTTCCTTAAAACTTCAGTTAGGCTGTGTGATGTTTACCAGGAGTGGCTTCATTGAAGTTTGGCATGATCTGTTGGGCCGTGGAAATCGGTTTAAAAAAAAATAGGCATTAATTTTTATTGAACAAGCCACAGTGACATATTTTTAAATGGTAACTTCTGGCACCCTTGACACAGGACCCTGTCACATATAGATTACTTCCTGTGTGGCCAAGGGTGACACCCTAGCCATGGAGCAATGGTGACACAACCCAGGGAATTTTAGACCTGGCTGACATGGGTCTGCAGGCTGGCTTGCTTGTCTCTCTTCTGCGAGGTAGGGAGGCTCAGCCATGACAGAACGACCATCCTCAAGGGGACTAGGAAGGGGAGCCAGGGTTTCCAGAGAGCTGTGCACGCTTTCTCTGACAAGAGGGTCTTTCTTGCATTTCTTTTCCAAGTCTACACACATACCACAAAGCTAGAACTCTCCTGAGAGACAGAGAAGAAGCCAAAGGAAAAAGCCTTCAGAAATCCGATTGAAAACATGGGTGAGTGAGGTAGATGACTTGTCACATGACAGGGCGTCCACAGGGTCTGCTCCTCACAGAGTTTAAATGTCCAGCCTAAATGCAGTCGCCATTCGAACGTGGACCTAGTGTTGCCACATCTCACAAACTGTAAGAAGGATTACAAAAATGTTTGAAAGCTAAACACATCCACCCAAATTCTTAAAACCTAGTTTCCAATTTTTTTTTTTTTTTGTACTAGGCCTTGAATCTAGGGGCATTCTACTCTTGAGCTATACCTACCACCCAACTTGATTTTTTATTTTGAAACAGGGTCTCTCTAAGTTGAAGAGGACCCCACTAAGTTTCTGAGGCTGGCCTCGAACCTGCAGTCCTCTTGTCTCAGTAAGTTAATTTGAGGGAGTCTCTCCTTGAAGGTTAGAAAATGTGGGGTTTACAACATGAAGTGACTTGTACTCTACCTAAAAGTGTATTGTCTGTTATATGTTCTCTTAGTCAGAAACTTAACTGGAGGATGTAGCAGAGCATGTTAGCGTTTCTACAAGGCGTTTTTGGATATGTTTTAATGCTCACTAGTTGTTAAATTATAGTGGGGAAATTTAAAAACCCTTATTCTTTAAGTTACATTTTATAGATACAAGTGTGACTTTAATGACACAGTATTCAATAAATAAACATATTTTTCTATACCTGAGTAACCTAGTTTAATAAACTATAATTGTAGTGGCTGTTTTTTTTAACACATTTAAAATTTTTATTTTAACTTAGGCTCTAAAGATACCAATATGAGTTATAGTACTGTTGAAGTTTCAAAGGGATACATTGGTGATTTTCTTTTCTTTTTTTCTTTTTATCTTTCTGTAGATGTAGAATGATTAATAGAGGAAATCTGTCCATGGCTTCATTGCATCCAAGGGGCAGAAAAGGTAGTTTAGTTTCCACATGTTTTTTTGTTTGTTTGTTTTTGTCTTTTTTTTTTTTTTTGTGGTACTTGGGTTTGAACTCAAGGGTATTTTACCTCCAAGCTACACCCCCTACCCTATTTTAGTTTTTATTTTGAAACAGGGTCTTCTAGGTTGTTGAGAATCTTGCTGTATTGCTGAGGCTGGCCTTGAACCTGCATTTCACCTGCTCAGCCTCCCAAGTACTGGGATTATATGGGATTACAGGCACGTGCCACCACAAGACACAGCCTAAGGTCTATTGCGTGTCACACCAGCCATTTCAGAACTTGTATGTTAGCAAGGCAGAGCCGTACAGTGTTTTGGTGTTTAAGCATGGATTATTTTTCCTTTGTCCCTGCAGCTGATGAAATCCCTAGGTATTGATTTCAACATTATTAGTCTATATTCATTCATTTATTTAAAAGTTTTTTTTTTTAATTAAACCCCTACTTTCTACTTTGCCCTGTTCCAGGGTTCAGGGATACAAGATAAATAAAACAAATAAAACCAAAAACCCCATTTCCTTTATGAAAGTACGTGCCCTTTAAGTGGGTGTATCACCAAGAAGAAAAGGAAAGGGCACGTTGGCAGGCGCCCGTGGGCTGCGCAGTCCTTCCCTCTCTTGGCACTCTTTCCCTTTGCTTCCTGGCCTCTTTGCTACAGCCAAACAGACTTCTGAGATCTATCCCATGTAGGCCACATAAAATAGAGAAACAAAACTATTTCCAAAATATCTTTGTGGACCCCGAATGATATGGGCTGACAATATTGAAAATAATTAAAAGCAAACTCAGCATTTGAGGGTAGGTTTTTATAATTAGACCACAGAGCTACTAAGGCAGGCCACTTTGGTTTTTTTTTTTTTGTTGTTGTTGTTGTTGCTTTAGTGAACAATACTGAACCTTTCCCCTACCAACAAGTCACCCTCCCTTCCTTCCTTCCTTCCTTCCTTCCTTCCTTCCTTCCTTCCTTCCTCCCTTTCTTTTCTTTCGTTTCCAGCCCACCTATCTTCAATGACCAAAGTTGACCCAACTGGCTATTTTGAAACATTTAGAACTCTCCCTTGGATGTAGTCTTAGGTAGGGCTGAAATATTATGTGGGGAAACATTTTGAGCTTTTTGGAGGTACTTGATAACTGCAAGGTGCTCTTTCTATTTGAGATATAAATTTCAAAGTAAATATTATAGCAACTAAGCTCAAAGGAGCTTTTAGGGTAAATAATGTATTATATATATATGCATACATATATAAACAAATAACTTTTTAAGCAGGCCACATACAGACCAAGTCCAGTGGTACATGAACTGCCTACCCAGCAATGGTGAAATACAGCCAAGCTTGATCTACTGAGACCTTTGGGCTTTGTCTGTATATGACCTGTCTAAACAGTTATTTTGTTTATATATGTATGCATATACATGTATAATTTATATATATTATGTTAATATATAACATATGAACAAATAATATAGAGCGCATTAATAATGTATGCATATATATTTTATATATGTGTACATATGTACTTGTATGCATATAATACATAAATGTGTGTTTGTATATATGCATTTGTATATATATGGCCGTGTGCAACTTAATGGCAGGGTTACATGCTGGTTCTGAGAAATAGAGTACCAGGAATTTCTTCATCATGCAAATATCACAGAGTGTTCTTATAAAGCTTGAGATGGCTATGACATCACTCGGTAATATTGTCACATGAGACCAATGTCATATATGCATTCAGTCATGGACTAAAAGATTGTTATTTGTATCTGGACATGGTGGTGCAAACCTGTCATCCCAGTACTTGAGAAGCTGAGAAAGGAGGATCGCAGGTTTGAGGACAGCCTCAGCAACTTAGCAAAGCTCTCAGCAACTAAGTGAGATCCTGTTTTGAAATTAAAAATTAAACAGGGCTGGGAGTATAACTTGTTGATAGAATGTCCCTTGGTTCAATCTTCATTACCACAAAAAATAAAAAAGTAAAAATATTATTATGTAGTATAACATGTAATGCTATGTGCCTACAATTTATTACATTTATTATAATCAGTAGCCATGAATTTATATTAATACAAGAAAAGAAATGTTCTACCGATAGTATATACTGTGTTGCTAAATCAAAACATTGGATTTTTCATGAGAGCACTAAAGCCTTAACATTGATGTCACAAAGCAGTTCCTTCTGTCCGTCCCTACACAAACGCGCGGGTCCTGTCTCATATGAGGCCTGTCACGTTACCTACCTGCTGGCTGGCTTTTGTAGTCTAGAAAGCTACCTTCCTGTGCACAGAAGCAGCATGCTTCAGACTGCTCCAGTTCTGTCAGGTTAAGGATCCACACTCAGTATTAACAAGGGGGGTGCATTTTCTACAGAGACTCTGAGAAATGATGTAGGCTTTTAAATATCAATTGATTTGGAATATCTCTTAATCTAACATCAATATGAAGGCTTTAATATAGTTCTTATATAAGAAATCTGATGTTTTGAACAAGTTGAAATTTTCTAGTCACCCCACAATGAATTTTATAACTAAGTAGCTCTTGTGTAGCTCCCTTCCCTTCCCTTCTCTTTCCTATCTCTTTTCCCTTCTGTTCTCCCTCCCTTTATT